>OMKR01048776.1:0-16364 GCA_900302355.1 Cyttopsis rosea | reverse complement strand
TGATTGTGTCCCCCCCCCCTTTAAGACCTGGTATAACATGCCTTACAAAGAAACAGTTTGAGACAGTAGCTATGTAGCCAAGGGGAAGTTAGGGCATGAATTGGGAGGGATTGAATAAGGAAGGAGTGTATTAGTATTTAATGATGAGTCATTCATTCATTGTCTTTGCTTACATGTTCCTATCAAAGAATTGGTTTGTTTGTTTATAACCCAAGCGTGTCACAGACCACATCACTGATACCTGCAATACTTAGAGAGTTAGGATAGTGCCATTATCTATTTTGCCGTCAAACGGGAAGCTTTCTGCAACCCCCAATAAAGCATTATACAGTAAATGTCCTTATCAAAAACGGGAAGTTCTTGGTACATACCGACATTAATATATGGTCCCAAAAAGTAATTGTTGCATCTTATCAAGCATTAGATTACACTTTACAATGACAGACAATGCAGTTCCACAAACACAAAGACGGCACCAACAACACCAAACCAAATTAACAAATTGCATTTCCACCGAACAAATTAATTCGATTTGGCTGGCCATCGATCTAGATTCTGCTGGGCTCTAGTTCACGAAGACGATTTAATAGGGCCTTGGGTGAAAAAAAACAAAAAACTATCCTCTAAACCATGAGGGGATCTGGAGCCTTTCCCTGATTTACTACAAGCACATTGTTTTTGAAAAAAGTGGGAAGGAAAGAGGAGGTGGCCGAATATCTTTGTGAATCAGCATCGATGGAATTTGGTTATACACCAGGGGAAGCCAAAAACACTCTCTGACCGGCTCTGTTATGTGAGGGGCATTTTGCTGGCATGGCTTGGGTCCACTTGTCCCCTTAAAGGGAAGGATCACTGCAAATCAACACCACCTTTATCCTATGATGAAACATTTCTATCCTGATGGGAGTGGTCTCTTCCAGGATGACCACGCCCCCCTGTCCATAGGGCACGAGGGGGACACCGAATGGTTTGACGAGTATCTCAGATCTGACCAGATCTCAACCCAGTTGAACACCTATGGGAGATTTTGGTGCGACGTGACCGACGACGCTCTCCACCACCATCATCAAAACACCAAATGAGGGAATATCTTTTGGAAGAATGGTGTTCCACTGCACCTTTAAAGGAGCCGTATTATTCTCCTTTTCAACGGGTTAATATAGGTCTCTGAGGTCCCAAAAACATGTCTTTTTAAATGTTTTGCTGAAAATACCACTCAAGATTCTCGCTATTCTAACATGCCTCTCTAAGCCTCTGCTCCCTGACGGGCTGTTTCAGTGTGTGTGTCGCTTTAAATGAAAATGCTGCTGCTACCCACGCCCGCAACTGTTTGTCCCAATTCTGTATAAACATTTAATAATTCCACCTTATCACTTCACCAAAATCTGTTTCTGAACAGATTTGCGGCGAGAAATAAGCAATGCAGTTGCCGAATCCTCACTCATATTACTCATAATGCCTAATTTAAAAGTTTGTTTCGATTTTGCCCGCGGTGTCCGGAAACGTCGGCGGCTACATCTACAAATACATCTACGGTTTTGTTTGGAGAAATGCGGCGCGGTCACCCACTGTAAGGTCAACCTACCGTGGACATACACACACACACACACAGAAAGCAACACACAGCAAAGACTTACATCTCCCTAGTCTGCAGTTTTGTCACGGACAGTTGGTATTAATTCCTCTTTCTTTTAAAAGATGCTTGGCGCTCTGTGCAGCCAACAACAGAGCATTTCCCATGATTACCCCTTAGCTTAGCTCTTAGCCACCGGAGAACAATTGGGAATAAAAGAAAAACTGGAAAAAAAAGTCATCTTTTTTCACAGTTTGATGGGCCTACTAACACACAGAGACATGTATGTACACAAGCACTGAAAAAGTGAGTTTTTCATAACGGGTCCCTTTTAATTTGTCACCCGTCTGTAGATGTCATGACATATCTCCCTCATATCTCTACTTTGCACACACCTTACACACAGTACACACTACATACAGTATATCACATTAAAGCATGTAGATTATTTTATTTTATTTATTTATATATTTTTTATTTTATACATCTATGTATTTATAATATAATATACAATATGTTGTGTTATGTTAATAAGTTACTAAAAATACTTGTTTTAAAAAGGTTTAAACATCTCAAATGACCCTCACCTGCACCAAAGAAAAGAAACATGAACTCCACGCTCTGCTTATCTATCCTATTCCATTTTCAGCAAAATGTCAAAATGTCAACACATTCCACAGATGACAACATCCCAATGGCTGATTGATGACAATGTTATTGGCATGAAACGTGACTTGGGTCATATGACGCTGCAGTTTGCTGCAGGACTTTGCTGACCAGTGCTCCACGTGTCAGATAGTGTCTGACTGCAGCGGATGACCAGGGGAAACGGCCCCTCCAGAGCATGACCCCTGAAGGGATATAACCTCCATGCCGTTTTTAACAACAGTAGACAACGTATCTCCCTCCCCCTGTATGACACAGCTCACCATGCATTCTGCCCAGTTAAATTAAATCATGTTATCTCAGCAGGAGAACATGAAACATTCCAGATTTGTGACACCAATGAGAATACACCAGTATTTCTTCCCAGCAATGTTCATTTCAGTGCAGTTGGCTATTCTACCCTTGTATGCAACGATATCAGTCAAGCAAGCGCATGTCTTGAGTATATACAGACAAACATGCATGCCTCATAATTGGATTTTCAGCTCTTTTTTTGCTTTGCTTTCCATCGTGGTAAATGTATTTTAAAGTTCAAGGCCACCGGAGACACTGCTGACTTATGGGAATGCGCTCATTCCCATAGACCTGACTTGAGATCATATTACACACGCACACGCACACGCACACGCAAACACATACACACTCAATGCCTTAAAAATAATCTCATACAGTATGCTGTATGCATACACTTGCATGGTTGGAGGAGGCCCACCCCAACTGTTGACCTGCTTTCCACACACACACACACACACACACACACACACACACACACACTAATGAGTGGTCAGTGTGTGAAGGTGTTTATGCATAGATATGCCTTGGGCGGTAGTGGGTGGGCCAGGGTTTCAAACCCTCTTAGTCTATTCTGGTCCCTGTTGTTAGGGCAAGAAGGCTTTAAAAGAGGGTTGTCCCCATTTCAGAGTAACCAATTCAGGTTAAAAAAAAAAGAAAAGAATGCACAAGTATTGATAAATCAGACCCTTTGTTTTAATGAATACAATGTATGATGGACTGGAAGAGGAAGTAGTATTTCTGGCGGTATTTAGAATTAAGTGTGCCGTTAGAAGTTGCATGAATAGCCAGCATGAGTTGGCAACATTTTTAAGTGACAGTTGGGAACCCTCCGATAAATAAAATGCCAAAAAATGTACAGTACAGTGTTTGAATTTATGGTAGGTTCGAAACTGAAACCAATTTAATCGTTGAACCATGATGAACATAAAACATCAATGAATGGGAAAAAAATCTATAAATGTCATTGTGCTTCTTTACCTTATGATGTAAATATTTATTATAAATATTTACATTGCAATATTTATATTATAATATTATAAATATTTATTGTAAATATTAATTTATTATTTATTTATAATTATTTATTCATTTGTTATTTTTCCGATAAAAAAATAAAAATAAAATAAAAAAAAAAAAAGTTAAACTTATCTGAAACTGATGAAACTAGGAGAATCAGAATAATTTTTTGAATGTTAATGTAAATATACACCAGTCGTGGTATGTATGGCATGTTAAATATAATAATGAATGTGAACGTCTCCTTTGTTTCTCCTCTGTCCACAGGAGGTGAACCTGACGAATGTGGACACAAAGAGGTCACCTAGCACACGCAGTCCAAAGACAACAGTTCACAAAAAAAAGGTGTGTGTGTGTGTGTGTGTGTGTGTGTGTGTGTGTGTGTACACACGTTTTTATAACCTTCACTACGCCGGTTATTTACCTTGTGTGTGAGTTGTGAGGAGGGCCCTGCCATAACCCCTGCAGATTTTCCAACATAGTTTCCTTTAATACCAACCGTGTGATTCGCGTGAAGTGATTTGTGTATATTTTGGAAAAGTTGTTGTTTTCCAACAACTGAGGCATTTCTGTGTGCAGCTTTTAGGATCTTGTCAGCTGACATGTACATGCTGCCCACAATGGCAATTTTTTTTTAAACATAAATTTTTTTTTTTTACTACTTTATTATGGTTTAAATAGATGATTGCACTTTTACTCATAAAAGGGTTTTGCTCAAGTTATCATATGTTCTTACAGGAGGTGGACACTAAAAATAACACCCTTCACGCTTAGTACTCTTTTTTTTATGCTCTTTTTGCTTCTGATTAGGGTTATAATGAGGAAAGTATTGTGCCAGTGACTTTGTTGTTGTTAATATAGTTTCCTGTAACACCATAATATCTGATACAGCATCATTCCCATAATAGATTTAAGGCCGGCACAAATAAACATCTAACGTCATGTTTAACTTTACCATTTCTCTCATTCTTTCTCCCGTTCTCTCTCTTGTAAACAAGAGTCCTCCAGATAATACCGACCCTTTGAGCAAGCAAGGGCAAAGGAAAAAGGTACAACAATACATTTACTCACAATGCTGTAATTTGAACTAACCCCGGTAGAAATGCTGTTTTGACAAACTATTAGAATGACACATGTCTGCCAAGCGGATCCGCATTCTTATTTTCCCAATTGCATTGATACGACCACGTTTCTTATCCATGTTTATTGCCTCAGTGCTGATTTCCTCGAGGTCGTATCACAGACAGAGTCTAATGCCATTGGCCTCTCTGCTCGGTCACATGACTTGATTTGATAAAGGAACTCTGCTGTAGGAAGGAGCAGTAGTGGTTGTGGTAATGGGGCTTCAGTCATAAACGGGTTTGGATTTATGATAAGACCTCGTCAATACAAAATACCTCCAACTGATTGTTTTGTCATTTACATGGGATTATGTTTTGAAAGACTAGCTGTTTATTTCTATGGCTTTTGTGAGACTTTTCCACAGGGTTTCTAGTTGAAAGAGCCATTAATAGTAGCACAGTTGTGATAACCTCCAGCTGGATTTGGAATTTGATGTTGATGGTCTGTTAGACTGGTAGATGGTCTGGTAGAATCGTTTTATTTTTTATTTTTCTGAAGTGAGTTTAAATTGGTAATGAAACATAGGCTAATATTCTATCCTACTGTGGCTTGTAGATTTAACCCTCAACCAGGATCACAAGCCATGTATGTGATATTGATGCTAGCGTCAGTGTGGCGATAAGAGAAATGCTGATTGCGGGAACGGTAGGATTAGCTTTGTCTAAGGGAAAATTTCCTCTTGCTGATGAAGATTGTTTGCCTTCCTTGGGACGTCAACCGAGTAGAGTTTGCTTTTTCACAAACATCTGTGTAAACCATCAGAAACAAACAGAAAAAAGTATATATATTTTTTGTTTATCTGAAAATTACTTTAATTTGCTTATTCCTATGCCCATATTATTAATCCCCATCACAAACCGTAATGTTTATGGTCACCTGGCCTCCAAACAATCCAGTCAAGCAAATTAAGATGCATCCTTATGGGGCGATGCGACCACAAATACACCTTGTATGAGCAATGATATGAAGAACAATAAGGGCGAGTTTATGCCAAAGTGGCAAAAAAAACACCTCAGAAATAAAAGAAAACATATTTTTTTCAAGATTTGCATCACAAACTTTATATTTGTGATACAAAGTTTGGATGTAAGTGTGGATATGAAACAAGTGGAATATTACACTAGTTTTAGGGTCGCTCATGTGTATCCATCCTGTTCTGTCCCTACATCCTGTGGCATTCTCGACAAATTTAGACAAATCAATTTTTAAGCTCTGAAGGGCAAATCCATAGCAGGGCTAGAGAAGCTTTTGGAGCTATAATGTTGCCAAAGACAATCCATTAAGTGAATTGTCAACCATCTAAATGGAGGTAGCATGCATGGATCTTTAGAGCAATCCTATTGTTTAAACCACTAATGGTGACTATTCATTGATAAACAAAAAAAAAAGTCTCCTAATTTACTGTTTTAAAATAATGTGTTTAAAGCCTTGTTTTTTTTTTTTTTCCCCCAACGTCGCTCTTTTTTGTGCACGCCATCAACACTCCCACAGTTGTTCTCAGCGCCATAGCTAGTGTTTTGGCTTCAGTAGCTTTCAACAGGCATACCCTTCACCTGCTTGGATCAGACCCTCTATTTATTTCCTAGATATTTTTGCATTCACACTTCTATCGCACAATGCAAAAAGGTGCTTCATATAATATTCGTTTGAGGTTCTACTCATACACAACAGTCGGTGGGTCACAGCGTTTGTACCCTCTTAAGGTCATCAAGGTAAGACTTAACATCTTGGTTGTCGGTTTTACAAGCAAACCTTTTCTCTTTCCTGCCTCATATTTCCATTCGTTATTGTGGTTCTTGCATTGACTGTTGCCTCCCCCCCAGATTCTTTCATTTCATGTGTTATTATTCACCTGTACGATGGTTGGGTGTAATATTTTTTGGAGTAAAAGACACATCGGTTGTCTTCTGTTTCTCCTTTTTAACAGGTTAGAAAAGGGAAGACGGACAATGTCCTGCAGGTCACGCCTCATCCCGGCTACTCTGCTGTGCTGCCCCCCGTGACGCGGCAGCCCACATCTGTGTCCACGCCCGTGCACACACCGGGATCCGCACCCGTGCACGCAGTCCTCACATCGGAGCTCGGCATGGTGGAGAAGATGGAGACGACCCCCTATCCCTCATCACCCCGAAATGCCAGCCTGAGCATGGAAGCCCTCAACAGGTCAGTTTGCCTTCTCGAAACACTATAAGCAGTCGAAGTAACAACTACAAAAATAGATTTATTTTTCTTGGTTTGGTTTATAATTTTGCTTAAAAAAAATGAACTTACCTCAACGATGGATGACTTTGAAAAACGAATCATGTTTTCCAAGTTACTCGAGCAATAATTACCTATGTAGTAGACTATATTGCATTTAAAAATGTACACACATTTTCCGTTTAAATAATTCCCAATATATAAAGGTTATCTTGAATCAGTCAAGCACAAAAGGAAATAATACCGCATCTAGTTGCATTGAAATGCTGTTGTTGTTGAGTCCAGTTTTATGATTTTATTAGGTTCATAGTCTCATCTGTCATCTCTAACTACAAACCGTTATGAACACTGTCACGAAAGGCCAGTCATAACATGAAACCAAATCTCGAATGCAAAATGCAAACTGTTTATTTATTTAAATTCAATACCTTTTTTTAACTTTTGAAGCAAACAATTTAAATTTGGTTCGTAATTTCACAATTTAAATGTATGCATTCATTTACAGTATGGTAAATGGGTTATGACCACTGTTTGTGTATCACCTGAGAGTGAGGCTAAAGAATGTGGAGCATCCACCAGCAGCCTGGGATCCTAGGGCCAAGTCAACCTGTAAGGTCCCTGTGGCATCCAAACAAGCTTATTAAAGGACTTGAAACCAGAAGCGATTGGTGTTAAGTTTCCCTGGTCTTGGAATAGTAACTCTACAGCTGTGCCTGTTGTTGGAGCCTTTGCTGCTTTGGTTTGTGAGACTGTGACATAGACTAGTATTAACTCATTCTGCTAACACACCTGGAGAAAAATGTTCATCTCGATGATTTCTCTTGAATTCAGCATCAAAAGGAAGTGGCTTTCAATTGTTGCCTTTAGTCAATGGTTATTGAATTCATTCCACTGGTGCTTGATAATGAGCAGAGCTTTTTTTTCCTTTTGAGTAATTAACAAGATTTGCAAAATGAAAAAAACACATCAGCAAAATTATTAAATTGTCATATGTCGACCAGCCGCTTTTCTGTTTCTGCTTCCAATGTCAGTAATGGAAGCCACATGCACCTCACAATATTCTTGACAACTATTAGGCAGCATCATATTGAAAGCAACTACACTTCAAGCTTTGGAGGCACATCGTTGACTAATGTTAATATTTTATCATAAGTAAAGCAAAAAATCTTGTATTGGGATAAAGAGACATGGTACCGTCATTCGTCTTTATGACATGAGGGGTTTTTGCACCAAATAGTTCTAGGGACTCCCCGAGGGGAACTAGGAACTGGGATGCAGAACCGAGAACTATGGACCTTCAAGGGCTTTTTTTTTTCTCCGCCAGTAGGAACTCTGAAGTGACATCGGCCAATGACGTCCACGTGTTGTATTTATTCACTTATTTCTCCTTATCAGTCCACCAAAATCTGTTTCTCAACAAATTTATAACCAATCCAGTTGCCTGAATTTTCACTCATATTAGATCTACAAGGCGTAATTTAAAACTTTGCTCCGACTTTCGTGAGGCACGGGCAGTGCTGCGTTTTTTTAAATTGTTTTTTATTTTTATTTGGGCGCACTGAGGACAGTCCGCCCCGGCCGAGGGTTGCGAGGGAGGTGGACGGCGCGCAGCGAGTCCGAGTCTGATATGATGGTTGCCGGTGCTCCATTGGTTCATGTGTTCATGTGTTCGACCAATCACCGTGCGAGTCTCATGGTTCCTCTTGCACTGAAAAGTCCCTGCCCTGGAGTTGGAGCTAAAAAAAGTCTCTCAAAATGGGGATCTAAGAACTGCGATCGTTCCTAGATCCTGCAGTGCGATATTTCAATATTAGAATATTTCCTTATTATTATTATTTTTTTTGACAAAATATAGAATATTAAGTTGCTCTGGATACACATACAAATGCATGCATATTAGTTAATGGAAAAAGTGTGTTTTCTCCTATTGGATATTCTGTGTGTATATATACTGTGTATATATAGTATATCAGGTGGAAAAAGCTTTCCTTGCATTTCAACATTCAACATACCCAAACTGATTTCAACAGTAAATCCTTCACAGTTTTTTCCTGCTCTGCCAAAATATCAGCATCAGGTGAAGTTGGGCGACTAATCAAGAGTCAGTGTGACAGGGGACCCCAGCAATGCACGCAAGCAGCGAAGGCCTTCTGTCGATCATTTACTGACATTCTGCTGCAGAGACCGCAAGATAATCTCACAAGGGCACAGGAACTTAAGAAGCCGTCGTCCCTCAGACTAAGAGGATTGCCCTCTCTTTCCTTTCCAGGCAAATGCAAAAACAGCCTTAACATCACACCTTGTAGTGTTTGACCTGTCAGGGAGATCAGCAAGCGTGACACAAATGTGATTAACAAACAAAACACAAGAAAAATTAAACATTGGTAATACTTTGTTATGCACAGAATTTATCCACAGAATAACTCATAAAATCCTAAATTACAGTCGTAAAATACAACGCTGATCATTTTTTATTAGAAATAAAATATTGAGGAGCCTTATGATTATAAGGTGGAGAGCACTCAAGCAGCAAAACCAGAGAGAACTCTTGTTGGTTATACTGCAGGTTTCACTTCAGCAAATGTATCTTTTACCTAAATATGGTGCTTATTGCCTATGTTCCCACGATTCGAAAATATGGTTTCATTTTTTAAATGACATGCTTCGTTGGTCAGTTATTGAACCCGGAAGTACAAAGGTGTGAATAGCTAACTATCTTTACCAAACCCACTTCTGGACTGTCCCAATCAATAACAATAATTAACAATATAATGCTCTCAAATGTAACTTTTGTGTGCACATCCACATTTTATCAAAATTCTACTGCTATACACTGGATGTACAGGGAAAAGCACCAACCCATCCGCCCTGCTTTACCTAGTGTTGGTCCTCTCGCTCTAGGTTATTCTGGTGGCAAATCTGAGATGGTTTTTAGGACCAAGATCCTCAGCTTTCATGCTGTACCTGTCGCTGCACTCATGCCTGTTTGTCAGCTTGCTCTCACTTTCCATGGGTATGTCTTACTCTTTATAGTAAAATGGACAATTCCACAATCTCTACCACTTATTGGACAAACCAAGGTAGGACCAGGCTGTGTAACAATAAGTAGAGCTGAAAAAAATCTGAATTTATCCAAAGAAAGAGAAAGATAGAACACTTTTTTTGGACTTTGTCCACCAAATCTGATAAAAGTCCACCCCATTTTTGAAGTTTTAAAGTATTGTTTTCCCAAGCAAATAACCCAAAACCAGCACAAAAGGATAATCTCCTTGGCATAGAAAATATTATGGAGAAACTCTCCTTAGATATTGCTCTATTCTCCTGAAAACTACGATAAATATATTTTGTATAAAACGCATGAGCATTTTGTTCTCTGACCCTTTCTGTCTTTTGACTTTCTGCATCTTCAGCAGTCTCCAAGCTCAAATGATCCATAACATGATTTCCCCATCATGGCTCTACTTCTATACATTTTTGAGTGGCACGCGTCCTTTTCATATTCGTTAGAAGGCTTTTTTCCGAATAACAAAAGCTCAAAGGTTTTTTTCTACTGCCCGTCAAGTCATCATGTCATAAATTTATAAAAACTTTAAAAATACTTGACAAAAGTTTGACAAGTTGGTCGTGTTTCAGCAGAGATAAGGGTTTACTGCTACATAGATTAGTGATATACATAGATATATGAATATCAGTAAATAAAATAATTTCAAGAATACAGCTAGTCTGTCATAAAGTAACTTTTTTCAAACATGGCTTCTTCATTTGACCTCTTCCGCTTTAAAAAATGTTTTAAACGTAATGCTGAAATTAGGTTAGATGAGATAATTTTATTGGTGCCCTCGGGTGAAATTCGGTTGTTACAACAGTTAAGATACAGAGGATCAACAGAGAAGAAGATATACCAGGATAATACAATATTGTACTGTACTGTACCACTGTACAATCTTCATGCATAAGCCTGTATACATCACTCATGATATACATAACTCTCACTGACGTAGAAGTACATTCCCCTAAACCTGGCACGTCAACTGGCCTCTATTCAACACGTGAGACAACATAACCCTGTCATGCAAAGGTGTGCTTTTACGATTGCATAGTTGCACATAATGGATGGATGCAGGCCTTTGTATGTGGTTGCCATGGTTCCCTGGCTCCTCTGATGTAACCTTTGGTTTTCTTAGAAACCATTTGAAATGGGTGGGAGTGTGGAAGGTCACAGTGTGGTGTGAGTGCAGACCCCTCCCCCCTGCATCGGGGGTGCATCGGTATTGTCGACTGCATGTCAAGAAGTCACATCCATCAACATGACAGGAATGCATTTTACACACCTTGATAAAAAAAGTATTGCTGGAAATTTCATGATAAACAGGGAACTGTTACTGTTGCGGCCTTATGCCTCATGCAGATATTAAAGGAGCCATATTTTTCTCCTTTTCAACAGGTTAATATAGGTCTCTGTGGTCCCCAAAACATGTCTTTGAAGTGCTGAAAATACCACTCACGATTATTCATTCTAGCCATTCTAACATGCCTCTCTAAGCCTCTGCTCCCTGACGGGCTGTTTCAGTGTGTGTGTCACTTTAAATGAAAACACTGCTGCTACCCACGCCCGCAACTGTTTGTCCCAATTCTGTATAAACATTTAATAATTCCACCTTATCACTCCACCAAAATCTGTTTCTGAACAAATTTGAGGCGAGAAATAAGCAATGCAGTTGCTGAATCTTCACTCATATTACATCTACAATGCCTAATTTAAATGTTTGTTCCGACTTTGCCCGTGGTGTTGTTTTTTTGTTTGTTTTTTTGACCGGGGTAGAACAATTGGAGAAAAAAAAACCTCACTGGGTTGTCTATTTTCATAGATTGTGTGTTCGTAGGCCCATCAGAGACCCAAATATATGTGCACAAGCACTGAAGTGAGTTTTTCATAATAGGTCCTCTTTAAAATCAATACAGTAAAAAAGAAGAAATATGCTTTATTCTTTTAAAATGTATGAAACTTTGCTCACTTTGATAACAATATAATGTCATTCCTCATAAATGCAAGGCTGTTTCTGAAAGCCCTGAGACTGCAATGACACTTGGACCCATTGCTTTAATCGTGGTAAATGGTCAATCCTATTTATATCAAAACCAACCAAAAATGACGTAGCTAATTGTAGAATGAAACAACCTCTATATTTCTTCAAGTCTATCATTAACCCTTTCATGCAGATGTCCTAGGTACAGACTTACATATTTTGCATATGTCTTCCATATTTATTTTCTATGTATTGTATTTTTTTCTCTATAGAAAACATCTGAAAGTTACTAAAAACTCTTATTCACTTGTGAATGTGCCTGCTTCTCTGTAGACCTTCTATACTTTGCCTCTGCCTCGCTCAGTGTAATCCTGAAGCACAATAGAATTGTGCTTCTTTGACGCCCTTTTCTATAACGGAATGATAGCCAGGCTTCCAGCGCGGGACACGACAAACTCCATGTTCTGAAATATTCCAAGAATGTCCAGCGATCACCATCATCCATGTAAAAGCCCAAAGTAATGGAAAATCACTGAAATGAAATCAATGGAAAACTAAATAATTTTCAATAATATATACACTTTAAATAAATTGGTTGTACAATTGTTACAGTCACTTTACAGACACAACAATGAATGAAATTCTTGAAAAGTGGAGCATGGCCAGATTTGCCAGCTGGTCTTTGGTAGTTTTCCGTCCTCACTCCAAGGATCAAGGCTTTTTCAAGTCTCCTCACAATGCTTCTTGTTATCCCCTTAGTAAGGTAGTGGGTAAGCAGGATTTCCGTTTTTGCAATCCATGACGGCAGTGACAGCACACATTATTTTAATACGCTTGCCAGACTGTATAACACCAGCTAAGAACATTGGTGTGGGGCAGCCAAGGTTCCACAGGAATTTGAGAACTTGAGCGCTGTAAGCAGTGAATTACTCTTGCGGCCGTACCGTGGCCGTGAGCGCTGTTTCCGCACAATGTTATGCTAAAAGGAACACACACGCTTTTCTGTAGATCGTGTCATGTGAGAATACTTTCTAAGTTGAATGAACTTTGGCCCATTTTGATTCCTGCTTGATGTGAAACCCAATTCCTTTGTTTTGAACTAGTTCTAGTGCTGCCTGGGTGGACAAAGTGGTGTGTTTTTCCCTTTTGCCCTCGACACACCCTCCTCTTACAGTAAAGCGCATGAAGACGCGTCACGTACCCAAAATTCACAGTGCCAAATATTGACTGAATGGTCCATTCAATAACAACTCAACTCAATCTGGGATTACAAGATTGCCATGGCACGGCACAGAAACCTAATGTATCATTCAACAAGGAATGAAGTAAAACTTAAGATCAATTTGATACTTAGCACACATGCATTAGGGAAACTTTGATTTACGAACAAAATGTAATATTTTGGTTTTAGACGTTTTCCAACTCATTAATTTTGAATTGAATATTACCAATGTTAAATATAAAAATTAACAACGCTTTAAAAAACGAAAATATTAGTCAATATTCAGTTTCTTCTTATTTATTTTTTTTACATTTCGACTGAGAAGCCTTCTTAAGCCTGCTAATTGAAATCATGAAAGAAAGAAAGAAAGAAAGAAAGAAAGAAATTCTGTGATAGATAAACACAGGTTCTTTATGGAAGAAATTCAAATAAAAAAAATACAATAAAAGTGATTGTTCTCTTTCACTGTTGCTTTGCACCACTAATCAAAATGCAAATGTAGATTTGAACTATAATTATGGACTAATACAAATGTTAGAATAGACGCATTTTATATGTGGTACGTGGTACGTCAATTGTTAAAAGCACTGTTAATAAGTTTGATCGTGAAATCGTCTTAAAGTAATGAAAACATTGACATCTGTTCCCACATGAGGCTGTTAAAACGTGAGTTACTCAGTACTCATGCTGATTATTTGTCACAGCAAAGCATCTCAGGTTCTGTCGCTTTGTTTTTTTTTTTTTTTGGTCCAATACAGCTTCAGATGAGATATCTTGCAGCTCAGTTTTGGCAGCCGAGGGCACGCGATGATGACATTGTCGAGAGTGTCGAGTTGGGATATGTAAATGTTAAGCAACCTCAATATCGAGTTCCCTTTCTCGTTGCATAATTTGATTATGTCTCGCTGGCCGGGCTCCACTGGCAGCAACCAAGTCTATATTCAAGAGCAGTCTCTATTATTCCAAGGTTCATAATAATTAACACAGACAGCTCAATAGAAGCACTGATCTGTAGCACCAGGTTCCTATTGTTCTGCAGACAAAAGGGCAGCCATATGGTCCTATTTTCAGCTCTTGTAACATGGAGCCGCGCCGGAGAACTCACTGTTTTCACCTGATAACGTTTAATGTTTAATAATGTAAGTTCATGCTCCCTTTTGTGTTTATATTTCAGCCCTCAAGAAGAGGATAGACCGATATCTCCTTTCTACATGAGGTAGGCCTGCATGTCCTTTCATGTGCTTTTGGCCTCCGTCTTTCTGTGCACGTGAAGGAGACTGCGTGCGCAGAAAGGCGTTTTGTTTTGGAGGGGGAAGCTGTTCACTGTCTTAGCGTGTCACCGTAGAAGACAATAGAATCAGCAGCAAGTGGGAAGGGGGTCAGCAGCAGCAGTTTGCTTAACAATTTGTTATTGTGGTAGTGACAGCAACAGCACGTGGCTGGTCAGGAAAACATTCTGACTCCCTTCACACACAATATGCACATAGATTTTTGCCTTGTGTTGTACAATGTGTAAAAAAAGATTGCACAAACCACTTGTTGTTCAAAAATACTATATATATATATATATATATATATACAGTATATATATAATATTTTGTTTTACTCTGATAACCCATTCAGGATGTTTTGCCCCAAAGCTGATTGTCTTCTGTATTGTATGGTAGTAAATTCCTTGAAAACAAAATCATCTTAGGAATAATTATATGAGATGGTTCGTTACACAGAACATAAATATTTTGCCACATCATTAATCTCTCGCGTTGCATCGAGGTTTTGTGTGTTTACACATGCAACTAATAGGATTTTGTGTCAAGCCTCTGTCATATGTCAAAGCGCTGGGAGGGCAACAATCACATACTTTTGTGCAGGCCTTTCCTCATGATTTCCTCATTGCAAAAATCGTTGCATTGTCAGAATTCATGTTGGATTACTGAGAGCATCATGCATCCAGAGTTTAAGGATTTTCACCCTGAGAGAAAGTCCACTTGTTTACTCTGCTGTTCTGATAGGGTCTTTTGTGTTAGATTTCCTATAAAAACGGATTAGAACTGATTTAACAATGACATATAGACTGCCAGACCAATTGGTGGAACTTCACATGACAAATTTTAGGAAAGAATTCCAAGCCTCAACGGTCTAAAGATGGGTCCTAGTTGAGTCTTTGTTTGGAAACATGAATGGAGAAACATGTGTAGAATGTGTACTTGTCAATACAGTGAGCGTAGGATGATCCAAATCCAAGTCATCGACAATGGAAGAATAGATGCTTTTTAATGGCGGTGTTACATTTGGGTTTTATTAGTATGAAAGAGGGTACAGGATGGACAAAACCTCCAAAATGGAATGTTCATATTACAAAATTTGGGTCCCTCATTGGGTCCAAAATTCCCCTGATACTAGGATGTTGTTGGTCATCTTTCACAATCTCTCTTTTCGCTGTCTTTCACATTTCACACTGACGTTCTCTTTTTCTTCTCTCGTTCTGTCATATACAAAATGCTTTCCCAATTTATTTCATTCGCTCATGCTCCTCCCTTTGGCTTTTCCTCATTATCTCTGTCTGCACTTGCAATCTTCAACACACAGCTCTCTGTCTAGGTTCTCGTTGACTCAGTCAATGGTCTACATACATTCTGTCACAAACACATGGTCTCAGTGCCACATGGCAGCTTAGCCCAGTCAAAAACACTGCTGTTCTGCTACACAAATCAACTCCATAATTTTCCTTTATGTGTTGACAAAAGACCAGTCCCACTTCATACCGTGCTATGGTGTAATACAGGATTACCTCTATCAACGCCACTAGGGTACACTGGGGTAAGTATTTAGCAGATATAAGCTTCCCAAGTAAGGGCTTTGGGTGTTTTTTACTTACTGTTTATGCAGAGCGCGAACTTTCCCAATTCTTGACTTCTTCCCGTAAATCGTGGACACAAATTCTGCATTATTTACTTTTCGATGTGCTGTTGGTTTCTAAAAATAGTTTATAATAATGTGGGTCAAGTGTTGTGTCAACCTATCAATATGAAGATGAATCACTATAACTGTATAAAAATCTGCAAAAAGATCACCTGCCACCTACAAATTAAAAAAAAATAGAACAGTTGACCATAGTAATGTTGTCGTCAAAATATACAATTTTATGCAAATGACAAACATGTGCCTTTAATATTGAATTAGAATAAATTAGAATCCAGAGCTGGCCCAAAAATCTATATTATTGTTTATCATTTTTCAGTGG
>OMKR01048774.1:0-15268 GCA_900302355.1 Cyttopsis rosea | reverse complement strand
GTATTGCCTCTATGATCCGCCTGCTGAGCTCGGCGGGCGAGGAGAGCCAGCCGGGCTTAGCGGTACTTCTCTGTGAGATCCTGACGGCCGTCTTCCTCAGTCTGTTCGTCCACGGCCTTGCCACCCACTCCAGCAACGAGCTGTTCCGCATCGTGGCTCACCCACTCAATAGCCAGCTGTGGTTGGCTGTGTTTGGAGGAGGGGCCAGGGCCCCTGTCATTGAGAAAACCAGCCCGGCTAAATCCCCCCCACCAGGTTGGTAGCGGTCCTCTTAGGGCCCCCCTCAAATGACACAAAATCAGTGTGGTGTGGACCCGAGCCAACAGATGTGGTGCCTCAGGAAAGACGATGATATTGTTTGGAAGTTATGCAACTGTTTTCTGATTAACTTACATACATACATACACACACACACATAGTCACAAATTCATTTAAATATTTTATTTCCGTGGAATATTTTTGTAATGCAGGTTTAATGGTACACTGAAAAGTTGGCAGCAATTCTCATTATGTATAAAATATCAATATATCGATATAGTTTTGTATTCTGAGCCATCTCATTAATATTGAATTTAATCGAATCGTAACCCCATTTGTATTTCTATCAAATTGTGAGAGTTTTGTGTTCAGTGACGGGTTTAGTGACCTTTATTTCCTTCCCTAACCCCCTATGGCACAACTCAGTCCTCTCCAATCATCGTCCCCTCCTGCCGATTCCCCAATAGCAAATTGTCTGCACTGTCTGGTGACCAAATCTTAAACAATAAAATCTCTATGTGATCTCTATGTGACCATCCTTAGGGGGCGTACATGGTCACATACAGAGGGGTGTTTATGTAAGCATGTACTGCTGTGAAAGCCCCAATATCAAGACCAAAATAAACCCTCACTGTCTTGTTCTGTCATGGTGATACCCCCAATTTTCTGGTCTCCCTCATTCTATCTGTGGCTTTCAGTGCTGTAAGGGTATTGGAGGAAGCCTGATATAACTTTTCTGTAAATACCTGAACAAAACATTGGTACTCTTCGATGATGGATGTCTTGGCATGGCTGGAACCAACCCCACTCCTGCAGAGTTGTTGGATGTTCAGGATGGAATAGATATTTGTCTCAGAAGTTGAATTTTATTTTTTTGAAGGGGCCGTGACAGCACCATGTTATTTTGTGTAATCACTTCAGCCTCACCTGCCAGTGATGGCTCAGAGAGGAAGTCCAGACGCTTCAGGCTGCTGTCATCACGGAACAGCTCCAGGGAGGAGGCGGGATTGGAGCGGGAGAGGGAGGGTCCTGCCAGCCCAGCCAGTCCCAGGCCGGGATCAGTCGTGGAGCACGAAGCAGCCTCCATCTTCAAAGAGCGTTTTGTTCCACCGGAACTAAGCATTTGGGACTACTTTATCGCCAAGGTAATCAATTAAAAATATTAGTAATAAATAAGTTTCCTTTGGCTCTGAGAATAACTGACCTGTGAATCAGTGTTTTCTTGCTTTCTAAAAGGAGTTGAACGATAATAATCCACATTTCGATTGTTTCAGCATTTGCGACAGATCAAATCAATTCGCCAGGATAACAAATTTTCCATGGCGAAAGTTTCTAAACGTACTAGTGTATATCGTGCTTATTTTATGTGCTTTTGTGCTTGACAATGGAGAAACCAGACTTCACAAGATGGTTGACAATAGCACAAATCTGGTTGTCCTGTGGAGGGGGAAGGAGAGGGAGAGACTTAATGATATACCATTCTGTCCACAAGTTGTTCTGCACAGTACAAGTTGTACAGTGAGAATGATTTCCTATTCTTATTTGTTACTTTTCTTTCTAGGCGTTTCTATCATTATCTGCTATGAATGGGAAACAGCCCCAGTGTACATTATGCTTGTCTTTTTCATGTCATTTTGTTAATGCATGTTTGATATCACAACTATGTCAACTGTTATGAATCAGTGAATGCGTCCATACGTCCTGGCACAAACCCCCCCGGGAACTGTCAGAGTCAGACTTTTCCATCATGTGTTGTTGCAGCCGTTCCTGCCTCCATCTGAAAACAGAGTAGAATATGACTCAGAGGAGAGCCAGGAAAGCCAGGATGAAGACGACGAAGAGTACGATGACGTGTTTGACCCAAATTCTCCACTGCGAGAGCACTCCAACAATAATTCCTACAGGTACACAAGCTCTTTCCATGACGCTAGCGCAGGAGACATATTTTACACTGTGTGATGTCGCTCGAATTGACTACACTCGCAGGAAACTGCTTCATTTACCGTTCAGGGGCCTCATTACAGGAGTGCTGGTCTTATCTTAAAGGGGCCCTATTATTCTATTTTCACTCTTAATACTTTTATTCTGGGACTCCACTAGAGTAGCTTTGCATGATTCACAGTTCAAAAAGCCCATTATTTATCTTATACTAACCTTTACACCACCCCTCATTTCAGCCTCTGTCTGAAACACGCCGTTTTAGCTCCTTTAGCTCTTTAAGCCCCCCCCTCCCTAAAAGCTCACTTTCTTCTGATTGGCCAACTTCTGGAAGCGTCACATTGGCCAGTGCTGCGTACAGTAATGGCGGTGCACCGCCAGTGTAAAAGTAAGTTGGAGTTTAGGAATATATGTAAGGAATATAATAAACTGTAATTTCTCGTTCCTGATCGGAAATGGCAACTGTTCAAATGGAACATTACATGTTCGATCCCGAATCCGATCCGGAATATGAGAGTCGAGAGCACGAGCATCCGCAGCAACAGAGATTACAGCGAGACCGGACGTCTGTGTGGTAAATATTATGCTCAATCCATAATCCATAACATTGCTGGATAAAAAATATCTGACAAAGGCAGCAGGTTCATTCACACGTTGGCCTCTTTTATGGAGAGGTTCCGTGTGGAGTCTGTTCCCGCATTAGATGATGTTACGGATCTGCTGCGTAATGTGTTAGTCAGTACGTTATGTCCAGCGTAGATGCGATCGTTTGGACAATCTGTCGGCAATGGACGTACAATTTGAATCTGTTTCGTTTTTTTTTCCTGGCTCCCTCCTCCTCATTCGCTCTCCCTCTCCGGCTCCGGCTCACTCTCCAGGGTGCATCGCGTCGCACGTCCGCACAACTCTAAATGACATGTCTGGGTCTGAGTGGCATTTTTAAGAAGAAAAATAATAAATCACAAGCAAGAAGTATATAAAACATATATATAACTCTAACTTGCTGGGAAGCAGCCGTAACGTAGCTCCAAAATCTGCAATCTTTTTTTGACAAAAGTACATGAGCTTGACTATTCAAACAGGTCCCCTGACCTCTCACATCAATATATCTGAATGAAACTGGGCTCATTAGAACCGCAAGAGCCTCCGTTTGGTATGGCTGTGAAAGGCGACACAGGCTAAATTAGCTTCAGGTTCCTAGAGGGTGCCGGTTCTGCATGCAGTGAAAATATCTTTGCCTTTTTTTCTTTTCCCCGTTTCTGCACACTGTGGTACCTAAACATTCATGCAATTGTAGAAGTTGGGTATTGCTAGAAAGCGGAGACTCTTGTGAATCCAAAGAGCCCAATTGCATTTATGTGGGATGAAATATGGCCTCATAGTAACCATTTAAATCTGATGACAGCATTTTTTTTTACCTTTTTTGAACTTGACCTTGCTGTATAAAACGACCTATTGTGACCTCTAGATTCTGGGTCTAGAGTTTCATGAGGCTGTGATTATCCTAGACACCCAGACCGTTGAGAAAATGTATGTGATGTCCAGGTACATTGAAGATAAGTGGGTTTTTCTGAGCCATTTTCAGAAAAAAGTGCTTGTCATCCAATCATCGAAATTGTCAAATTCACACAAATCCTTTTTCCCCATTCCCGAGTGGTCAAAAATGGCTAGAAAGTGTACCAAAGCTGTATAATTAATGGTATCAACCCACAACTTGGTGCAGAAACTAATCACACATAATTGAGCATGGGAATGGTATCATTAGGCATGAGGATAATGTTTAAAGCCCCCATACACTCAAAATATTAATAATTTTATCAGGCGCAATTAAAAAATATAATGTTTATTACCTTTTAATTGATAGAAAAGATTGACATACAGTGTCAACCTGTCAAATGATTCCTTAGGGTCTCCGCTTTCTGAAGGTGTAAGGCACTTGTATGTGGCACCAACTGCTGAGCCACACTACCCACCCAAACTCCAACACCTCCACCTCACTCTGAACCCAAAACTCCTACATGTCATAAGATTGGGTGTCAGATTTAGGACATTTCTGTAATGTACGCCCTGCATGGTATGAATGGAAAATATAATACGGCTTGATAAGTAGAGGAACTACTGGAGGAAGCACATGGTAGGACACGCATTGTAGCGTGCACTGTATGATGTGATCATGAGAATACAGGGAAGTGGCTCCAAGTAGGAAGCGTTCCAATTTAATTCATTCTCCGGCTCTAAAGGTCATTAAATGGATGATGATTTCTCTCCGTCTCTCTAGCTGGTGTCTGATGCGTCTAGCAATGGTCCAACTGGTTCTGGTCAACCTCAAGTCCTTCTACCCGATGGCCGGACACGACCTATTGGGTAAACCCTCCGTTATATATCTGCTTTTCCTGCTGTCATTCTGTATCTAGACGAATACCTCTCGTCTTTATCCCAGAGTTATGAGTTGCTTCATACAAGCTGACAATGGCTTTCCCAGATGGCAACAGTTTTACCTCTGTGTTGAGCGCTGGGTTGCTCCAAGAAGAGTGCACATACTCTCAGTGCATTCAAAAACATTATGCTAATGGATTTTAATAGGCAGTACTTCAAGAAACTGGGTATACTGTGTTTTTACTGATGTGTGCTGCTCTCTCGATTTGAATAAACTTAGGTCTTAAAACAATGGTGTGTGTGGGTGTGGTATTGTTATATCTCACTTCACACCAAGCAGAGAAATTCCTTTGTGCTTCATTCTGAATGTTACTTTTGTTTCTTTTTTTTTTTTTTTCAATCGTCAATTGCACATTTGGGAAATTGCGCTCTGGGTCACCTCATGAGCTCCATTGCTTATGAACCAATTAAGAATGAGTTCTTCGCCAGCTATCAATATATATCCCTAAAGTCCTGTCTATGTTCCATCTACCTACCCTACAACCAAATGATGTCCGCTACATTATCCACTACACTTGCGAGCAAGCCAGCCATTACAGGAAAGGTGGAGGAATGCATCATTTTTACGCAGACTCCCTTTGTGCCTATCATTACTGCTAGTTCCATGCAGAGATTGTTTAGTCAGCCATAAAGGGATTCTTCAACATATTAACTCAATCTGTTAAATGAGTGAAATGTTGCTTTGTGGTTGAATTCACCTTTAATCTCAATCCATTAAAAGCTTTATCCACTTTATATGAAACAGCTTTGTGTTGACGTGCATGTGTATTTATTTATTTCATCATCTGATTGTATTTTTCTTTGTGCCTAGATCTGCCGGTCGGCTCCCCACTGTGCCACTCGGTGCTCAAGACGCTGCAGCGCTGGGAGCAGGTTCTCCAGAAGAGGCTGGAGCTGTTTGGAGGCCCCCCCTCCAAGTACATCTCCACTTTCCCCCAGGAGGACACTGCCACTCCTGGTCCTGCCCTCCTCAGACACAAGGCCCTGTTCGAACCATCCAATACTCCATTCAGGTAGGAAAGACCCGTGTTTAAAACCGTTCTTCATCCAAAATTGTTTTTTTTCTTGGAGGTCACGTCATTTTAATGATGTACTGTATGTATGTATATGTGTTATCTACTGAGAAAAACATTTTAAGTTACAAAAAAAGATATCAAATAATTGTTTGATATTGGCATTGTATTGTCCAGATGCTCCTTTGCAAACAACAAAGCTTGTCGGCAACATGTTAAATTTCCATGTTAAGTTGATTCATTTGTCAATCCAGTGTTGAAGGCAATACCCACAGAAGAGTAGTTCTCCATGTTTGGAAACATTCCAAAATTGCATCGTAAACTTTACAGGCTGTTCAAAATCACCCCTTGGCTATGAATGAAACGATTGAAAAAAAAAAAAAAAACAGCGGGGAATCACTGAAGAGTTGATTTCTAGGAGTCAAAAACAACATACACCCATATAATTTCACATACACAATTTACCTTTAATTAGTTGGGCATTGTATGTTACATGTGTAATTGATTAAAATGACAAACCATCAAAAACAGTTGATGCTAATGTGTTAATGCCAGTGCGCAATTTCTTTGTACATTTGTTTTCGTTCTTACAGCACCCGGGGGGGCATGACTATAACCCAAAGCTACAGATTTGGACTTCATAATTGTATCAGCCATTAAAAACACCCCTCAGCCTTAGTGTGAAGAGTAGTGAAGAGACACATGTTAACATTACGTGCTGCATTTGATTGTAATTTGCCTTTTGCGCCAGATATGGAGAGCCTTTACATGATTAAAAAGCAATCCTGAGGCTGTCGTAGGTTCAACTTTGAAACTGTACATAAGCAGAAGTGATCTGCTGTAGCGTCTCCCTTTTACTGGGATTTACTGTTTGTTGGGATGCGTTTCACACGTCTCGTTTTGAGCACCAGATATGTGGAGCGCTCAGCCCTGGTGGCACAAATCCTTGTTGAACGAAGAAACTTTGATTCTCAACACTTTTTTGTGCTTCATTTAATTGCCAACTAAAATAAATAGCAGTGCGTAATCCCATATTCTGTGTGTTCTCCAGGTCCAGCCACCACTCTGTGCTGCCTGTGAGGCGTCTGTGGCAGTACCTGGTGAAGCAGGAGCAGGTCCAAGACACCTTCATCAGGAACATCTTTACTAAGAAACGGGGCCAGAACGAGGTAGGAGGTTTTCTGCCGCGCTACCCTGCCACATGATTTGTCTGTGAAGCGTAACCAGAGCACTGGCACATAGCGTTTACCATCAACGAATAACAACATGTAGTACTAATGATAGGGTTAAAAGTCTGTCTTATCGCAAAGCAAACTGGTTTAACTGTCTCTGTGGTGGCACTTGTACTTGTCTGTTCTGCATGGCAGCAATGAGTATTCACACTTTCCCTCCATTTGTATACAATATCCTAATTTTGCGTCAAATAATTTAATCATTGAATTATTAAGCCTGTTTCATTAACATCCCTATATGTGTATTTGACTGCATGGTTTATCACTGCTTCCTGTTGTTGTTGTTGTTTTTTTGTTTCTATGTATGTGTCCCACCCTGTCGTTTTGTTGCTTCCATAATAATTAAAGTCGGTTGAGGACCAGACTGACAATATGAAATGTTCAGTGACGGACGAGACGGGAAGCAATCAGGTACTGCTGCTTTGAATCACTTCTGGCAACTGGTGGCGGGGTGGACACGGGGAGGGGAACTGGTGGTGTGAATCATGTCGGCAAGAACAATTACTATTTTTATAAATGGTACTTTAGTGTAGTAGCTTCCATTTTAGAACCAAATTTAACGTCTCACGATTAATTATACATTATATTGTTGGTACTTAAAGGAGCATACCGGTGTCAAATTCAGTTTTTAGTCTGTTGACTAGTCACCACACACATTTTACATTACCATACCAATTTCCTCATTCTCATAGATTTTTAATTTTTAATATTGGTTCTGTTTTCAGGTGTTGAACAATATGGTGAGAAACCTACCTTTAAATTATCTCCTGGTCCCACTGACTAGTAAATGGGCTAAAACTCAATTTGCCACTGGTATGTGGCAATGTTCACTGGTATGAAAATCTTCATGAGGAATTTTAAGGCATCAAACATGGATTACCACCAAAACATTTAGTCAAACTAAACCAAATGGTAGCCAGTTAAATTTTGTGAATCCTTATGAAATGTCCTTGTGTTTAGTGTAAATTGAACAATTCTACACTAGGTTACATAAGATTTCCACCAATCTGCTGAGTGGAATAGTACATACGGTCTGATTAATGCAGTCTAAGGGACATTAAAATTATCTTTGGGACAGAATGACATGTCAGTGCCAACTTGGTCATGAACTCTGCCTCCACGTTAGGCTTTGATATTAATCTTATTTTGTGATTTTCTGAATATTCCTCGCAAGCTGAAATATGACTCTTGCGCAGTGCTATATGTTGCTACTTTACAGAGGCTTGTTAATCCTCTAGTTTTCTCGTCCCAAGCTGCCACACTGTAGGCTTCCCATTCGGCTCCTTGTTAATTAACCCAGTCTCTCGGAGGAGACGGTATGAAGCCAAATAGCTTCTGATTAATAGGCCCAACACTGTCGCAGTGAATCTGCATCCCACAGGGATTATGCGCTCTATGAAAATGGCAAACTGCCATATTTCGATTTCTATAAGTTTTTCATTCCATCTGACAGACAAAGAAGTGGTCTTTTCCTCGCGAATAAGTGTGATAATGACTTAATTCAATCTCATGCTCAAAGGACCGCTCCTTCACTTTGAATAACCGCAGCTTTAGAATCTAACATCGCTATACATTTTGCAGTAATGTGGCGTACTCTTCTACATCAGACATACCATAGGATTCCTATTGCGCAATGTGGGCTTGTGTGCTTGTCGCAGAGGGGTTGTTTGCGGTCATGCTAACTAATGGACTTCACATTGCAAAATACATATAGCAGTAGTGCTTAAGTGTAAGGGGCGAGGGTGGATGGATTAGTTCGTTTAAATATTTTTAAACTGTAAGCTCACTGAAACATTAAGGTGAGGACTTTGAGTGTTGCGTTGAGTTGTGTTGAGTCTTGCGTGTTTCCCTCCACAGATCGAGGCAGAAATGGGCTACCCTGGTGGAAAAGCACGCATCATCCACAAAGAGTCTGATATCATCACAGCCTTCGCCATCAACAAGGTACAGCTTCTCGGTGCAGAAACCATAAAAGCACATTTGAACTCGACCTCCAGTGCTTGGAGTGGTGTGTAGTGGAACGGTTTAAATGGTTGTGATCAAAACACCTGTGCTAGGTAAACGTTCGGGCCGCGCAAATGAATTGTGGTAATCTATCATTAGCCATTCACTGTGAAAGATCCTCACAGTGGAGGGTCTCCAGTTGACAAGGCAACCTTTGCTTTTCACTTAAGAAACCTTTAAGCTCAATTCCCAGAAATGTTTCTTCCTGACGGGTGAATAAGCGATGCCTTCCCTGCCCTTTTGATATTTCTCCACCTGCATTGTCTCATACAGCAAAATGTTCACACAGTGCTGCACTCATAGCGCTTCATTTTGGGGAAAGCAGTGCTGCTCGCCTGTTTTTTAGCTCTCCTACCAGCGATTAAAGCAAGGCCCAGCTCAGGTCATTATTACAGCAGTGAGTTGGATGTCTGGGGCTGTCGCCTTCATGAAGGATGAATGGGAGAGATGTTGTTTTTTCTTCCTCCATGACTTGTGCCATCGTTAATCCTCCTCATCCTATTGAAACGGTTTCTATTTCTTTATCCATATATCTTTTTCTCCCTCTCTCTCTCTTCCTCCTCTCCATTTCACCCTACTCTCCCCTTCCTCGTCCTCCTTCCAGGCAAATCGTAACTGTTTAGTTATGGCGTCCACCCATGACATTCAGGAACTGGACGTGTCATCCATCTTGGCCACACAGATCTTGACGTGGATCGATGATGATATTGAGCCTGAAGCCAAGGGGTAAGTGAAACCCGTGTGCGGACAGAGTATTCTGAAATCACTAATCAACCTTAGACCCTTGGAACTGTACTAAGTTTCATTACTGATTTTGTTGTGTGTTTTGATGGCGGTCCTTTGTGTGATTTTATTTGGATGTGTTTATCCAACTTGTTTTCATGGAATTCTAATATGGTTGGGTTGTAGTAATTGATACTCATTCAATTAAATTCTATTGTTTCAATTTCTGCATTGATTTGAAAATTATAATACTGTCAACACTAAGTACTGTTATGCAACCATTTTCCACTTAAATTTAATACACCATAGTCTGAATTGATATTTGATTTTGTATTAGAGTGAATTTGTCGTGTGAATTATCTTTGTAATGCACATCAGATGATACACTGAAAAGTTAGCAGCAATTCTCATCATGTATAAAATGTCAATATATCAATATAGATTTGTATCATGAGTCATCCCATCAATATCAAATTTAATTTATATTGAATCAAGTCTTGAGATCCTCCTCAATACCTAGTCCTAAATTCTAATGTATTCATTTGTTTGTAGCTTTAGCTGCCAAAACAAGTGGTTTTATAGCAGTTCACCTTTTGTTTGCAATTGTCCTGGGAATTAAAATAAATAATCTTCCTTAAACAATGTATAGTGTATATGTATATAGACAGGCTCTCATTTATGAAATGTGAGCAAATTTGTATGTAAAACATTAATGGAGGCAAACTTACAGGTCGAGTACCTGCTAGAATATTGATGAATGTGGAACCTAACCATTACGTTAGCTACTTATTACTTGTTACATGCGTGTGCTTCAAATTTTTTTGACTACTCTCTCATTGTTGAAACTTGTGGTCAGTTTATTCAAACCGTCGTTCCATTACTTCCTCAGTGTGGGAGGGGATGACTTCCTGGTGATCCATGCACGTGATGACTTCGGGTCCCTCCATGGCACAACACCCTACACCCACAGCAGCCCTGGCACGCCCATCAACATGCCCTGGCTGGGAGGCCTGCAGACAGGCAGGGGAGCCGCCGTGGTGAGCCTCTCTGCAGCGCGTCCGCTCCATTTAACTCTTTTACACATGCATACCTGAGTTAATTGCAAGGACCGCCGCTGATCCCTTCACGTCCCACTTCCCTCTTCCCTGTCCCACCTTTTTTGTGTAATCCTGATCATCAGGGAAGAAGTTTGCACGGATAACCGCAGTTTCTGCTTTAAATAATACCTAACATTTTAAGTTTTGTACTATTATTATTATTATTATTATTATTATTATTATTATTATTATTAATAATAATTATAATAATTTCTGTCTGAATGCGATTTTCCAAAAGCATCAAGGTTTCAACATTAGCTTCCCTTGCCGACTTCCGAAGGGAACCAAGCTGGAGTTTGTAGCAAAGAGACTGATGAGGGACTGAACCTCAGTCTGTCGCCGTACTCTCACCCAGACTGAACTCCATTTTGGTTCCACAGTCTAGAAAGCCACTTTGACTCAGTAATGGATATTGATTTTGTTTGATTTTGTTCTGATGGTCACACTGCCCTTTTCAATCGAGAAATTGTGCGTCATGTTTGTTGATATTGTCCAGCTTTGTCTCTGCCCTTTATGAGCAGGCTGGACAGCGGGCTCCACTCTTTGCATTCTAATTCTTCCAACAAACTGTGACACATGCTTCTAGCTTTTAGCATAATACAACTGGATGCAATAATGCAGTGGTTCTCAACCTGGGGTCCGGGGACACCCAGGGGTCCTTCAAGAGGTCAAAGCAAAATGATTACTAGGTCCTGTTCACACCTGGCAGAATGCGTCTCCACATGCGTCTCGAGTAACCACTTGTGATCGGATCTTCCCCGCCCTATATGCAACACACACACTTCTACACGTATGCACTCTCGCTTTCTTTTTTCTTTCTTATTACTATTATTATAAGTATTTTATTTTTATTTTTAATTGTTGTTTTCTTCTAGTTTATAGTTGGTTGTTTTTAAATTAACTTGTGAATTCTGTATAATATAGGTAGAGGCCCTGTATAAGCCCTCTTGGGTTTCTTGCCACTACCTTGCACTTCCTTTTTGTTATTTCCTTATCTTCTGCTTTCTTGTCTTATCATTGTGCAAATAAAATAAAATTTATAATATTTATTTTTTTGAGTACGTAAGCGGAGGACATCAGTTGAGTTCAATGTGGCCCAGGACACAATCGCGTTTACACTGCTAGTGTAAACGCTTAGTGTTTGGACTAAACCATATCTAACAATAAAGATCTTCAAATCTCATCAAATGGCAATTGTGGCCTAATGCGTATCAAATTGAGGGTCCTTGATATGAAAGAGGTTAAGAATCACTGCAATAATGTATCCGAGTCCTCCTTGATTTTCTTTCATTTAAATAGAGGTTCTATTGCAGTTAAACAGCTCAATTTCAATATCCCGATGAAGAATGAGTGCATGACATTGAACCGCTTGAGTGTTTAGTGGCGGGTTTTTTTTTAAGTTCACTTGAGTTAAAATATTGAAATATGCTCTACCTCTGTGCCGCTGCAACGAACAGCAGAAGTTGTTCATTTTTTATTTTAAATGTCTTGATTTCACATAATCCCATATGGTTTTCTACAAAAGAAGCTTGACTTGGAGCTCTCTTCCTCCTCTTCACTTTGTTCCTCCAGCTGATCAAGAGAAACATTAACAACGTGAGGAGGATGACCTCCCATCCCACGCTGCCGTACTGTGAGTAGAGTGAGACTGATCAGTGAAGCTAGAGATCATATTCATATATTCACCAATGGACATACTTTACATACATACTCCACATTTCACAAAGACATGTTTTCATCAACTAAATAAAAAAATATAAAGTTATTTACTAACAAAATAAATAAATAAGAACAACAAAGTGACAAAGCCATCAACTGTACTTGTAATGAACCACATTTTTCAAGAAGTGGAGCGCAGGAATCAGAGTTGTTGGGTGTTTGAGGCCTTATTCCCATGTGGTCCCAATACAAGCTGCAATGAACCCAGCATTGTCTTTTTTCTTTTTTTTAAATCAAAAACGACAGATTCCAAGAACATCATGTTGGGACCAGAGTCCCATTGGAAAACTGGAAACTTACCGTTTCAAACCTTTTTTCTATTGTTTTGCAGACCTGACTGGAGCGCAGGACGGCAGCGTGAGGATGTTTGAGTGGGGACACTCGCAGCAGATCATCTGCTTCAGAAGCCCGGGCAACTCCCGAGTCACCAGGATAAGATTCAACCATCAGGGAAACAAGGTCAGGTGGCACATGTACAGTGTGGCTCTTTGGCTCTCTCTCTCACACACACATACACACTACTGCACTCTACAATTATACTGGCATAAAATGAACAAAAAAAAGACATTTAAATAATTATTATTTATATGAAAGTCATTAACTGAAAGTTTGATTGTGACAGAATCTTATATATATACAGTACATGCTCTAAATTTGCCTGTCTAAACTAATTGTTTCAGAGGAGAGCTGTTGTGCCACAAACGCAAAATGCAGAGGGGGGAAATCTGCAGGGGGACGAGTTAAACAGTTTACCACTGCACAGATGTCGGACTATATTTGGGTTTTTAAGTGACTGAATCGTGCTGTGAACACGTCGGTTTCAGCAACATTTTTCACACTTTCCTTCACAACTCACTGCAGCAGAGCAGCTGATTCACCTGCTCTGAACCGAGGCACTCGCTTCAGGCTCACTTGGCTAATTTTCTCAGACAGCGCCTGCTCCTAGTAGTGGTATCGTCTTATCTGGAAGTTCTGGAAAAATGGATCAAATACCTCAAATATCGGGGTAACTCATTTTTGAGTTTTGCTTTGACTACTGAGGCCCTTTCTAGGGAACATCTCCTTAATCGCTCAGGTGTTACACAATCAAGGTCAAATATATAACATTTTGGCAAGTTATTACAAAATGCTACGTTCTTTGGTGATGCATTCCAAAGCCTGTCGCCTGAAGCTGCTCTCGCTGTCTTGCAGTTCGGCATTGTCGACGCCGACGGAGGGTTGAGTCTGTGGCAGACCAACACCAGCGGCAACGCACCCAAGCCCTACCTGGTAAGAGACTTCCACCCCGTATGTTTTCCACTCCTCTTTCTGAAATGTCTTCTATTTCTCATATCATGTTCTCTGCCATTTGGCCGGTTTCAGACGCTGCAGTGCCACAACAAGACGGCTCACGACTTTGTCTTCGTGGGGTCCTCGTCTCTTATCGCCACCGCCGGGCTTTCAACCGACAACAGGTACGAACTGTGCTCAGCTTCTCACAGCCAGACTCCTGTGTTCAGGATTTTGTAATTAACATTTGACCCTCTTTCAGTTTGGCTCCGGTCCTCCATGACCTACGCAATTAACATAACATAAAAGGTTGTGCCGGATTGTAATTTGGGTTTTTATTTCGGCCCCAACAGGAACGTGTGTCTGTGGGACACTCTGGTGACTCCTCTGAACAGCCTCGTGCACGGTGAGCCTCAGTGCCTTCTGCAATGACAAATCAGCTGATAATGCTGATAAAACCATAATTTTCCCCTTTTTTCCCTCTTCTGCTATATTTCATTTCCTCCTTTTATCCCCATGCTGGTCTGCACGTGACATTCATTATTTTCTTGTCCTCCTTTCTCCATCCTACGCTCCTCTACACAACCACCAACCCGCTGCTTGTCTTATCAAAATCTGTCTCGTTCATTCTCTTCATCCCTCTTCCTGTCTTCCATCCTCTTTCCCCTCTCTCCGTCTCACTCTTTGTCTGTCTCGATCTCTCTCTCAGCTTTCTGCTGCCATGACTCCGGTGCTACGGTTCTGTCGTTGGCTCCCAAGCAGCAGCTTCTGATCACGGGCGGCAGGAAGGGCTGGATCAGCGTCCTGGAGCTTCCTCACCGGCTCCAGCGCCAGAGCTTCCAGGCGCACGACTCCCCCGTCAAAGCCCTCGCCGTGGACTCCACGGAGGGCAGCTTCATCAGCGGCTCGGCCGAGGGCAACATCAAGGTGTGTCCCATACAGCATTATTTGTATTTCCTATGATAACAGCCAGTAATTGTCAAATGTAATTTTTTCCATTTTTATTTAGTTTAGACTGTAAAGGTTTAAAAATAAAAAGTACAACAATCACTATTATCTCAAACCGACTGAAACAAGTTAAAACAAGCTCTACTACCTTCTTTTGAATCTTTGAACCTGTTTAAGAAGTTGAAGTAATTCTGTGATATTTGAACTCGCCAGCACACAGATCACACTTTTTGGTAAAGGTTAGTTTCTCTATTAATCACTGGAAGATAGAAATACCATGCACAGACCCCAAAACTATAGTATTTCTGTTAAGTATAATGCATTCAGAATCCACCACAAAGCAGTCTGGATTTTGGGATTTGGATTCTGCTGTTTTCTACATTGATTGCGTAGGCCCTGATTCCAATGTGCTTCAAATCAGGGGCTTTGCCAGATCAATACGCTCAAAAAAAAACTCAAATGAATTTCCTGCATTCCAACGCGCTCACCTTGAAGCCCTCTGCTGCTAAAAACTAAATCCAGATCGGGTAACGCTAAGCAGCAAGATGTCCATATTCATGTGAGTTTAACAAATAAGCACATGCACATTATTGTTTGCATATAGCAACGCCCATGAATGTGTCACACATTA
>OMKR01048749.1:0-16467 GCA_900302355.1 Cyttopsis rosea | reverse complement strand
CCCCCCCACCCCCTCCTGTAATTCAATATTTATTTATCTACAACATTTTAAATGATTTAAAAAAATGTTGTTTTATAATTGTATGTAAAATTGTATGACAGTGTTATATGTTTATCCTGACCTGTCGCTCACTCTCACCAAAGTAAATCTGTGTGCTGGTAAATATGTTCTTTACACAAAATGTATTGCAATTTATGGTGTCACTAATGCCTGGATTTTACTATTTTATTTTTTGCATAGAAGCCTGTTAGACATCTCAAATTAAAATAATAATGAATAATTATATATAAAAATTATTATCTGTCAGTCATGTCCAAATGATGCCTAACTACCAGCCTATGTCATGCTGCAGTGCTTATTTTTTAGCTTTTACATCAAGTTCAGGACTCAGAGTCCCGCCCCATCCTTCAGAGAGCCCTGCGTTACATAAATCAAACACAAATCACTTTTGTAAATCTCCCAATCCTTCGTCCTGGTATCTGCGTCTGAGCCGAAGGCCCTGACCTCGGCTGCTCTCCATCTGAAGGATGTAGCGTCGCTCTCTGGGGCCAAAGCAAACCGGTCGTCTTTTTTGACTCTAACAAAAAAGCACGGCGTGTTTATTTGAGGTTTTAGCGACTAGCCAGCTGTCAAATCATCCCCGACGCAAACACGATCCCAGAAGTTTTAATATTTTGCCAAAAGCGTTGATATGATGAAGAGCTTCTGACGTTGGCTTCTGAGTTCTGGCTGAACTTCAATAAAAACACATGATTTGTGTGATTGTATTGATATTAAACAGCATTTTAAACCCTCTTTCAGGTTTGTGAAAACTATGTTTGAAGACAGACAAAGGTGGACTTCACTGTTTCTTCTACATACCGGCCACCGGCTAAACAGCATTTAAAACCCTATTTTAGTATTTCATCCTGTAGGAATCCTCCCAGACTGCAGCGTTACTTCAGCCTCAGGATGAGAGTGTTTATTATCTGGACATCAGACATATTTATATAAAGTACATGAAGTCTTGCACTTCACAATACAAAAGGAAAACATAACATAACATCAGGTTATTTTCACGTCCACATCGCTCTGCATGGAAAACAGAGTGGTACTTTGCAGTGAGCCACACTCTGATCTCCGTCTCCTTCTTTGTCTCCCCCCTGCAGTAGAAAATGGCGGCATCCGTCCTGCACTACTCCCAGCTCCTCCTGCCGGCGCTGCAGCTGCTCCAGCTGCTCCACCCGGCCCGCGGTGGGGTGTACTACGATCCCAAGCAGCTGGCTCCTCCCGTGCCACAGTACAACGAGGGCTTCCCTCTCCAGCAGCACCTAGGGAACGACATGCCGCAGTTTGGCAAAGAGACGCCAATGCTGCCACAATTCGGGAAGGAGCTTCCCCAGCTGCCGCTGCACATGGCCAAAGTGAGGCCGCTGGCAGAGGGCAAAGGTCAGACTCATCGATTATTGATAGTGATTAATTCAAAGGGTGGCGGCAGCAGCTCTGGAGGCTGAGTGGTCATCTGGCAACCGGGGAGTTGGTGGTTAGGTCCTCGGCCACTCCTAATTTGCCGAGGTGTCCTTGAGCAAGACACCCAACCCCTCAGAGCTCCCGACGAGCTGGTTGTCCCGTTGCATGGCTGATGCTGCCGTCACGGTGTGAACGGGTGAATGTGAGGCATGCGACATGAAAAGTGCTTTGAGTAGCGTTAATGGCTTGGGAAGTGCTGTATAAATACATCCCATTTTGTTTGATGTTCTGAACTCTATAGCATTCATTTTCTTAAATAAACATTGGCTTTTTATTATCAAATTCCACAGCTCTGTGGAATACTCTTTTGAATACTCTGTGGATTCATATTGGCCAATAGTTGTAATCAGCGGTCAGTTATTTCTGAGTAGGCGACCACTACTTCATCATCTGGATTCACGTCCGTCGTTGTTGTTGTGGACTGTTTTTCTTAGCGGAAGATCTGAACCTAGTTATAAAATGAATATTCCCTTTTCAGAGTCATACAGGACCCTGATCATCCTGTCAAGTGTTATTTTTCGATGACGACCGTCCAGCTGCACATTTTCCCTGACATACTGCTGGTGGTTGGAGCAGCACAGAGGACGTTTTACAATTTTCTCAGACATGGATTAATTGTATTACAGCCAATGTTCTCCAACATTCTTTTTGAAGGATGTTATCTGAGCAAGGTGTGTTGCCGTTGCCATCAGTGTAAACACACGCAGCAGCCAGGGAGTTCTGGACAAACCAGCCAGTCAACTTTTCCAAACAGCATTCCAACAACTGCTACTGAAATCTGAAAGCAATTTTTCCTTATTGTGATTCATTGTCTATGAACAGTATGAAATTATATAAAAAATACTTTGAATGTATAGGCAGGTTGCCTATGCATTCAAAGTATTTATATGCAATTCAATGTATAATATACCCAGCGATAAATCAAAGTTGTAATCAAATGTGCTGCTTTATGATATATTATCTTTTTTGAAATAATATGCAGGTTGGGTTAAAAAACTATGAGGCTGAATCACCAAACTTGCTCATTTGTGTAAACAATGTTAATTTTCTCCTCTCTGGTGCTGATAAAAACTTTTTGTTGCCTTTTCTTGTATCCAAGCAACAGACAGAAAATTAACATTGAAATTTGTAGTATTTTGTTAATCCTCTCCAGCGAAGAGTCATATGGTCCTTCAAAGCATGAGTGAGTTTCATACCCCAGGACACAATGTGACAGACTTTGCTACTCCGCCCCTTGAGAATAAGATCATCAGATGTTATTAAATGCTTCATGACATTTATCTTTTCATTTTTATCCATATATCTCATCCACAGGAGAGACTTTCCCCAGGGGTGCGAAAGGTCCCGCTCCTTCTGGACCACATGGAAATGCTTTCAGAGAGGGACCTCCAGGAGTTCAAGGCCCTCCGGGACCACAAGGCCCCCCTGGAATGCCGGGCCACGGGTTGCCGGGAATGCCGGGAAAGCCTGGGCCCCCTGGTCCTCAGGGTTACCCAGGAATAGCAAAACCGGGATTACCAGGACTGCCGGGGAAATCTGGAGGACTTGGATTACCAGGACCAAAGGGAGAGATGGGCCCCAGGGGTGGTGAGGGATCAATAGGACTGCCTGGACCTCCAGGGGTACCAGGCCCCCCTGGTCTGCAAGGACTAGGAAAGCCAGGGGGTCAAGGGCTTCCAGGACAGCATGGGCCTCGAGGAGAACCTGGCTACAAGGGAATACCTGGGCTCCCTGGTTTGCCAGGACCCAAGGGGGATAAAGGATTTGGTGTGCCTGGGCTGCCAGGCTTGAAAGGACCTAGTGGCCCACCAGGCCCACCTGGCCAAATGGGGCTACCTGGGATTGGTAAACCAGGCCTGAATGGACTTCCGGGCCAGCCAGGGTTACCTGGAAAACCTGGCCCTCCGGGAGGGCCAGGAGTGGCAGGGCCACAAGGTGTAGGGGGTGAGCCAGGGCTGCAAGGTTTACCAGGCATTGGAAAACCTGGAATAGATGGCTTGCCAGGACAGCTAGGGCTCCTAGGAGGAAAAGGAGAACCAGGCCCACCTGGTTTGCCAGGGAGTCTAGGTTTGCAGGGTTATGGCAAGCCAGGGTTTCCAGGTCCTAAAGGGCACAAAGGACACAGCGGATTTCCTGGTCTTCCGGGTCCAAAAGGTGATAAAGGTCATGGAGGTCTTCAAGGGGTAATTGGTCCCTCTGGGCTCAGTGGCCCACCGGGCCAACCAGGCCCAATGGGGCCTCCGGGAGGTCCTGGCTTTCATGGGCCAAAAGGGGATGGGGGTACCATGGGATCCAAAGGGCAGCCCGGTGGAAGGGGTGAACTCGGGCCTGCAGGACTTCCAGGACAGCCAGGTTTACCAGGGGTGAGTGGACTACCAGGATCCAGGGGATTGTCAGGGCCCATTGGACCTAAAGGGGAGGCTGGTCACCAGGGATTACGTGGTCTCCCTGGTGCTTCAGGATTGCCTGGACAAAAAGGAGAGGGAGGACAACCTGGGGAAAGAGGTCTCCAGGGACCAAAGGGAATTCCAGGACTTACGGGACCAGGGGGACCAATCGGCCCTCCAGGGCGTCCGGGGCCAAAAGGTGAAATAGGCCCACCTGGAAAACCTGGCTATCCTGGTCACGGAAAACCTGGGATGCCAGGTAATGGCGGTCTACAAGGCAAACCTGGCCCCAGTGGCCTCCCGGGCCTCCCGGGACAACCGGGACATCCAGGACCGCCAGGACCGCCAGGACCTCCTGCTGTATCTCCTGATCTTGGACAGATTCTTCCTGCGACAGGCCCTTATAATGGACAATATGGCTACAAGAAGCAAAAGAATGGAGGGGAGATCGGTGGAAATGTGGTGGAGATGCCGGCGTTCACGGCCAAGCTCACCAACCCTTTTCCTCCGGTCGGTTCTCCCATCGTCTTTGACAAGCTCCTGCACAATGGTAACCAGGACTACAATCCCCAAAACGGCGTCTTCACCTGCACCGTTCCAGGGATCTATTATTTTGCCTACCACGTTCACTGCAAAGGGGGGAACGTGTGGGTGGCACTGATGAGGAACAATGAGCCGGTGATGTACACGTATGATGAGTACAAGAAGGGGTCCCTGGACCAGGCATCGGGAAGCGCGGTGCTGCCTCTGCAGCAAGGAGACACCGTGCATCTACAGCTCCCGTCCGACCAGGCTGCAGGACTTTATGCCGGCCAGTACGTCCACTCTACGTTTTCGGGGCATTTGCTGTATCCGATGTAAGAGGTGCATCTGGAAAACAGAGAGAAACAATCACACGCTATTAGCTATATATCATTTTGTTTATCAACACAGCAGCAGCATTATGAGAGTGTCAGGTTATGTCAGGATCCAAGGTACAACGAAGGCCCTGGAAACAGGTTTCAGTTGGGTTGTGGAGGATTTAGTAGCTGTATAGCAAACAATGCACTTGGGTGAATATCTCTGCAGCATATGTAAATTAATTTTACCAATAAAACAGAGACAAATCATTATGGTTTTGTGATAGAATTTGTATATAAATATGTCAATATGTAACCATTTGTGTTGGTTATGAGGTGTGTGAAAGCAAATGTCTGTTTTAACGTTTCAGCTTTGAGAGAGAAAAGGACATGAACTGAATGCAGAGTTTTTGGGGACGATATGAGGCCACGTTAGTCTCCCAGGAAATGACATGTTTACCTTAAATACGAAATACAGCATGTTAAATAAAGTGCCGACCGCTCTTTGCATTACACACACATATACGGTATATCTCAGTACTTGTCATTATCACTTTCCGCTCCTATCCGATTTTTATAGTTTGAATCACGCGATCATTACGACACCTACAAGTTGAACGGTGAGTGCATTGGATGCATGAGATAGATTTCGCCTTATCTGCAACCACATTGCTCATGATGTAGAAGCCATGTATCCATATTTGTACTCACACAGACGATAAGGATAACAGTGCATTCCATACAGTTGCATTCGTTTTGGCACATAACAACCTGTTAGAATTTGGTGTAAAATGCTTTTATTTTAATTTTTTTTGCTCATTGGCAATAACACTAGTTAATTGTCTTATATTTTCTTTTCTTCAGTTCTCAGAAGGGGATGTCATACAGAAAAAGGCTTATTCCGTCCATCCATGTTCAGTGTCCGCTCGTTTGGTATAAACAATGTGAGTGGCAGTCATTGTTTTCAAAAAAAAAATTTATTATTGTATTTGGAAAATATTTTTATTTTCAGGAGACATAGGTCAAATCAAAATTGAAATCAAATTATTTCTTTATCCATGAGCTGATGACTTTACCGGGCACTTTGCAGTTCAAATATCTTAACCTTTTATTGGCATGGAGGGTTGGGGTCTAGGTTCCTTTTCCACAAATCCTGTTTTTGTGTTTTGTGTAACAAAACACACACACACACACACACACAAAGCAACCATCACCCCATTGGAAAGCACCTGTCAGGATTCTTATTTGTAATTTATTTGTTTGACTACTGAATACCTGGAATTCTGTTAAATTCTAAAAGGCTAAGCACTAAGCATAAGCAAATGGGAAACAATGCAGAAGTTTGTAGGTCTTGTGTTAGTTGTTTTGATGTTTGTTTTGTTTTTGTTTTAATAAAAGATGGACAAATAAACACTTTATTTCCTTCTTTTTCCCCGCGATTTGTTGTGCAGTCATTTAGTCGTTGTCATTACTCTCGTTGGGGCTCAACCTGCATCCACGAGGAAATACTGTATTTCAATATGGAACACTCATTTAAAAACTCAGTGATATACTGTACCAACTATGTTTATATTATAAATATTTATAATATAAATATAGTTGGTTTTAAAAGTAAAAGAAAAATGTATTATAGGAACTGAGAGTCATCCAGTTTACTCTGCTAAGGTCAAAATGGAGACGGCTGCACTGTAGGTAGTGATTGTTGTCATGTTTCAATTATTTTAACAGTCAGATTGAGAATCGAAGGAGAGACAGAGAAATATTAGGAAAACTGATTGCTTTAAAGAACAGATAAAGAGAAAGAGAAGTAGAAATGTTTCAATGTTTCAAGTAGACATTCAAAGGGCTTTATTGGCAATAGAAACATACATTCACATTGCCAAAACAGTGGGGAAAAAAAGAAGAAAAAATATAACGTTGCAGTGAAAGAATATACAGTACAGTATACAAATGAGTGAAGGGTTACCTAAAATAAAAATAGAACATTTTAAACATTTCTGGTAAGAAAAAAAAAAAAAAATCTATCTAAAGTAGTATCTATCCATCTATCCATTTGCTTCACACTCCAGCCAATAGGTGGCAGTAATGCAACTATAAATCGTTGCGGGGGGGGGAGAGAAGAACAGCGGGAGTCGACGTCACACTTCCGGTCTGGTTCCGCTCTCTAGGAGCGCTATGAGTCGTAAGCAACTTATAAAATAAAAAAAACTAAAATAGAAAAAATAGGAAGTTTTCTGTCGTGTCCGTGGTCGTTGTGTTTGATGAAAGACTCCGGATAAAGGTAAGACGCGCGCTGCGGCGGTTCACCTGCCACACGCGGTGTCCTGTTTACTTAGCATGTTAGCCTGGCTGCTAACGGGCTTTAGCCATCGCCGGAGGTGTCACGGCAGCGCAAAACGGGCAATAAAAGCGACACAGATTCACTGTATTAATGTCTGTGAAGCACTTGGAGCCGCGAACGACGCGGACGCTGCAAACAACAGCAAATGCAACGTTTTCATTGTGAATGAGAAGAGTAAAAGCAGGAAATCGTGCGTGTCCTCGGACCCCGAACACGGGTCAGTGGGCGGTGCAGGACCGTTAAACACCGGTCACACTGATGCTGGTTTCACTTTCACCTTTGAAGTAACTTCTTAAAACCACTATGATTCTTATTTTATTGATTATTTAAAAATAATAATAATCGTTGTACTGTTTTATTTTAATTATTATGCTCTATCTAGCTCTTTTTGCTCCTATATTTCCTTCCCAATGCTGTCTACCGTTATACTGTTTTTAATTGTTTTTACTATTGTTGTACGCCATTCTTTTGCCTCGTGAAGCACTTTGTTTTGAAAGGTGCTATATAAATAAACGTTATTATTATTATTTCCATTAGAACAATGGGTTTATAGAGTGCTTGCCTCCTCGTGACATTTATTTAATTGTTTGAATTGATTTAATCACCCATAGTTAATCTTGCTTCATTGTTCATTTCATAAGTTGTTGTATATGACTGTATATTTTGACCTTTTATTTTCAGGTCGTTTTTTTTTTAATATTGTTTTTTCTGTTATTTTTAGGTTATTTTTCTTTTTCTTATATTTCCATATATAGTTTTTTTTTTTATATTTTTTTTATTGTATTACTTTATTATTATTTGCCTATAGAGACCGTAAAGCTGACTATACATTGCTGGAGCAAGCCGCCATATTGGGAGGATCACTCGCATTGACTGAATGTCGGTCTGCAGATTTTTGGGTTAAAGGGCGAGTTGGAAGTCTCGTTAGGTGGAAAAACTGCCACAGAGAATCTTGCAACCATCTGGTGTGAAACCCCGACCCTTCTTTTTCTCTCTTCCTTTCTCCGTTTTTGTACATTTTGTATATTTTAGCTATTTCTCTATGCAAATGAATGGAAGTGCTCCTCCCAAAATGGTGACCGGAGTCCATAGCAACCCATAGCAAATGTCAAACTTCACATTCTCTATTGTGTTGATGTGAGCTGCGGGGACATTGCAATTTCCCTTTGAGGATGAATAAAGTCAATCTATTTATTTAATTGCCAAGTTGACTGAAAATAGACTTTTATTTTTTATCTGTATACTCGACGTGATTTGTTTTCAGGCAGGCAGCATGGCTTCTCGAGCAGGTCCCAGAGCAGACGGTACTGATGGCAGTGACTTTCAGCACCGGGAGAGGGTGGCTTCACACTACCAGATGAGGTAAATAGACTGCAATGAGCTGCAGATGCGTTCACCAGAGTTGTTTTGGCTAATTTAATTCAACTCACTACCCCCTGGCTGCTTGGCACTACACATCTGGGTTTGATTGGTGTTTCTGCCGCCTGCTGTTTATAGTCTGAAACTGAAAAATTAGTACATTTGGTTGATATTGTGCTCTATTTATCAGCTCCACACTTTGTCATGTTTTTGTACTGCAAAATTGTGTGCCTCTCCCTTATCTACACCATTTAGTTCTGGGTGATTTAATTCCAACGTGCACCACCGCCCAAACTCTGGTGTTGGTGGAAGACAAGAGCCCTGTGGTTGGACAAGAACGGAAGAGACGTGTCTCTGGTCCTCAGTGTCTGACCGTGTCCATCTGTCCATCTGCTGTCATCCCACACAGTGTTGCCCTGAAGTCTGAGATTCGAAAACTCAACATTGTCCACGTGCTGATCTGGGTGCTGATGGCTGCTCAGGTACTTCTACTTAAATATTTGACTATAGAGCAGTACTACTAGTAGTAACACAGTGTGTGGTAGTAGTACGTCCACACGATTAATCATTTTTTATGTCATGGGGCAAATTAGCAGAGGAAGAGTGGATAGAAACAAAACTGTACTTGACAGGGCTCCAACAGTTCCGTGCGCAAAATTATGTTTAGACTTGTTTAGTTCAGTAAAGAAACTAAAACACCAGTCAATCGTGTGTATCATTGTACTACTAAATTCAATGCACAAAGCCTCTACTTACAACTGTTGCGAATGCCCAAAATTGTACATGTGCTAACATGTTTTTTGCTTAAGTTAGTCCCACTAGACAGTAGCAGAATCCGCTGTGTCATGGGCTGTGAATGTGCTAGAGCCGAAATGGTTTAGCAAAACCATAGTCAGCTGCATTTCGCTGTGCATCTAACTACTGGCTAGGTAGTTTCCTATTTTTTAGCACAACTTAAATATCAAAAATATATATAAATCAAAATAACGGGTTGATTTTCCTTAGAATTGTGATCACAATTCTCATTTTATTCTAAATTGTTTATCCCTAGTATGTGGTACTAGCACCACTGCAGTGTGGTTTAGGTATCCATAGTAATGCAGTATGCTGTAGTAGCACTGCAGTGTGGTTTTGGTATCCACAGTAACGCAGAATTTCCGTCCCAGGTGACAGTAAGTCAGCTGAGCCTGGTGTCGCACCGCGTGGTGGCCTCTCCGTACCAGTGGGAGTACCCCTACCTGCTCAGCATCATCCCGTCCATCTTCAGCTTCCTGGCGCTGCCGCGGAACAACATCAGCTACCTGGTGATCTCCATGATCAGCGCCGGGCTGTTCTGCATTGCGCCGCTCATGTATGGCGGCATGGAGATGTTCCCCGTGGCGCAGCAACTGTATCGGCACGGCAAGGCCTACCGCTTCATCTTCGGCTTCTCGGCTGTGTCCGTCATGTACCTGGTGATCGTCATTGCCGTTCAGGTGCACGCCTGGCAGATCTACTACAGCAAGAAGCTGCTGGATCAGTGGTTCACCAGCACGCAGGATAAGAAGAAGAAATAGTAATAACAATTTAAAAGATAGAATATGGCGTTCTCTGGAAAGGACTCTGTGGAGAAAGGTGTTTTGGGTTCTTCAATGTTTTAAAGGCTCACCGGACTGAAGCAAGGAGCAAGCCGGATGCCCCAAAGGCATCTGGGCTGAAATAATTTTCTATATTTATAAATCCAATAACAATGATGATTGTGGCGTCAAAATGTTTGTAGAAAGTCAATACACCGTCACACGGCAGCCATTTTGCTCTTACGTCACCCTCACAGTCGGGAAACTACCCGGAGGCGGAAGACGGTAAACATCTCGGTCCGAACGGTCCAAAAACTTGGATCCCCAAATAACTTGATAAATCGTAAAAAATGTGAATATTCCCAACAGGATCCAGTGAAATTGACATGACAATTGACTTTGTTATGATGGTTGGAAAATGGTTTTCCAGTTGTTTAAGGTGTTTCCAGGTGGAGTTCAGAGCAAAATGGCCACCGTGTGAATATGGTGTATGACCTGTCTCATTGTGACTGCTGAAAATTGCTGTAAATTCCTCTACTGTTCATGATGTACAATAATAAATAGATGTGCCATTCACACACTTGCATAGTCCATTCAACTGACTGGTGTATATTTATATAATATTGGAGTAGGCAGTGTAGTTGAGTTTAAGATTTTAAGAGGCAATTTAGTGGAAACTGGAAATTACCTTTTACATAGCAATTTCCCATTTCATTGCTGTGATAAAAGGTCAGTAGTCAAAGTTTAATATGACATCCAAACATTGAAGTCACCAATGAAAGACAACTTTTTTTGGAAAGGTTTTATTATAGATATTGCAGATTAAACTAAAGATTTTAAGTACATGTTACAGGTGAGATCACACATTTTAATAACTACCAATAAAACTGTAAAGACTATCTGAAAATACAACCTATTGAATCATGTCCGGCCGTCCTGGGCCTCCAATCATAGGTTACACCAAAGCTGAAAGCTGAAAACTACGAATGATTTAGCAAAGCACTAAATCCATACCTACTCCTAGCGAGAAAAACTTGTCAATTCTATATATGTGAACAATGATAATGTATATAAGGCCGGGTGATTTGGCAGCATTGCTTTACTTATTTAAGCATTTGACATTGATATACAACAGTTGCGTGTGAGTAATTTGATTGGACGAGTAGCAACCTTTGTGTTAGCTAATGGAATCCTGAAGGATGTATTTTGTAGGCCAATGCCAAAAATCATTACCTCTTGTCTCAACTTGGCAATATACGGTTACAACAGCACTTGCCTGCATTCCGGAACTCTTGGATCGCTGCCGCCAGTTATAGAGGATCGTGTTTTGCGATTCATGGGGACTGGTTCGAGAATAATCTTTTCCTTCAATGTCACAATATATTTTATTTTATTTACAAAATCCCACGTTAAACAATCCATCTGAAGTCCATCACATATTTACTACATTGTGTGATAAGTGTTTTCAGATGAAGAACATGTCATCATTAGTTTACACCAGGGGTTCCCAAACTTTTCAACATCAGACTAAGCTCTGGCTCAGGACCCCCACTCCTCCTTCACAGACCTCAAGTGGGCCCTGGACCCCAAATCGGAACCCTTGGTTTACACTATAAAATTGTGCACCCCAATATGATTTGTCGATTTCACCGTGATACAATTCCACTGAAAGACGATAAACAATAACAATCAGAAATAAGAAATCCCCGATCAACACATGAGTTTGAGTTTTTCTGTAGCACTACATGGTAGCAAACATTTAAACGGGTTTCATTGAAACAACGTGCATCTGCCTTGTGTGGGCAAATAGAGTAAGACTGAACTGTCTGACTGACAGCATTTCTGGGCTTTAGGTAACTACAATGCTAGAATGATTTGCCTTTGAGGATCTTTTGCACCTGCAAGAAACACAGAAGAAGAAAATATTGTCACATTTTGTGGTTAAAGCACTCTCACAATAACAAAACAGATTGATTCTCTTGTGACAGCTCAATTGGGCCGGTTGTCAAAATGCATCATGGCTACCAATTAGGGAACGGGTTTTATGGCGTTAAATACCTAAAGAGTTCAGGGGGTCAAATGAAACTGATTTGAACTGTCATTTAATGTAAATTACAGAATTGTTTTTTTCTAAAGTAGGTGGACATTTCTTATTTTAATGCAGTTTATGATCCAGGTATCATTCAGGTTTCAAGATTCAAGTTTAGGAGCTGGCATCTAACATTTTAACCATACCATTCAACCAGATTTTGGAGCAAAAAAAGCTCACTAGATGTGCCATGAAAATGTTTCAAATTCAACTTAAAGTAATAATAATGGAATTATTTAAAAAGATTTGACTCCAGATTCCTGCGTCATTTAAAATATTTGTTGTTAAATTGTAAATAGTTTGCCATGGCAGAACAAAGCTTAGAGAAACACCGTTCGGATCGTTTGAGGTGCTGTACCGTGGCGCTGTCGGGCCCTTCGGACAGCAGGTGAGCTGGCGCTTCCATCTCGCAGTTTTTGACGCTGGGGTCGGCTCCGCTGCTCATGAGCATCCTCACCGCCAGCAGCTGATTGCTGTGGTTCTGCAGACAACTGATGATGTGCAACGCCGTGTTCCCGCTGAACGTCTGGGAGAAACACACCAGCGTCGAGTTACAGACTAAAAATGGAAATCAGGTTTTCCCCTGAGGGAGGCCATCATGTGCACAGCAACTATGGGAATCATGCAACGATACAGGACACCAGGAAATAGTTTATATTGTTTTTTCTTTTGAACAAATCAGGGCCGGGTACGGCATCCGGGTTCACCACCGATTTTGCAGTGGTATATTTTCCAAGCAAATTTGTTGGAAAGTGACTTTACTGCAGAGAACAACTTAAATCCAGTTAGTTTTCAAAACTGCTGAACGATGTGAAATTACATGGAAATAACGAGGAACGGCAATGGCGCGATGATAGAATTTTGCCTTTAAGCAGATTGTTTTACGATCGTCTCATTATTTTTATTCGATCGCCTCACACAAGATGCTTTCATCATGTCGTTTATTTTGTGGCGTTTGTGTATTTGTCAGGGACAATGGCCGTTATTAAACAGTAAAACTAAATGGGCCAGAGTTAGCCCAAAAGGCCTAAAATGCAGCTTAAATGTAATAAAAGGATGAAACGATGAAAGAATATAAGCAGAGAGGACGAGTGGCATTCTAACGAGCACGTATTTGAACGTCAAGGGGGAAATCTATCATTCTTCATCATTCTTCATTCTTCAATAAGCCGAAATTGAGTCTGGCCCTTAAAGGAACGGTATATTTAAAACTCTCTCTCTCTGGTGTGTGTGCGAGGCCTCGATGGAAGCTCGCCTTCTCGTTGACGAGGCACAGCGAAGACGGCTGGTCCAGGAGAAGATGGAGCAGCTCCACGTTGGCCTCCTCGGACGCCATGTGGAGGGCAGTGCGTCCGCTTTTAAGGTCCTGTTGGAAAACGCCCAAAATAATCTTCGTTTGAGGCGGCGACCATGTCGGTAAATTGCTGCATTGTTTTCATTTTCAACCCACGCCTTTGAGAGGAAACCTTCCTTGTTGAGGACTTGAGATTTTCCCCCTTGACACCCGTTGGCCACTCCCCCGACTCGAGGCCTTGTTCTACTTAGTCGTCGGCATTTGCTCTGATATTAATGTGAGAATGTGGCACAGCTTGTTGTTCATTTACCTGCGGTAGGGCTTAGCAGTTTGTTTCTACGGCCCTTAAAGGTGCAGTGTCTAGAATTTAGTGGTAGCTAGCGGAACGGACTTGGCAGAAACGGAATATAATATTCATAAGTATGTATTAATTAGTGTATAATCCCATGAAAATAAGAATTGTTGTGTTTTTGTTTCCTTAGAATGAGCCGTTTATATCTACATGGGAGCGGGTCGCCTCCATGGAGGCCGCCATGTTGCACCGCCATGTTTCTACAGTAGCTCAGAGCGGTCAAACCAAACACTGGCTCTAGAGAGGGACTTTCGCGTTTTTCGCTGCCGCCGTAGCTTCTCCTACACGCTTGGAAGGGCAGTTGAAGTTCTTCGTTGCAATCTGCAACCTCACCACTAGATGCCGCTAAATTCAGAACAGACACAGAACAGTATCAAAGGCCTCTGCCTGGGTCAGGAACAACTCCCTAAGCGGTCCCTACTTAAGAAGGCGTGACAGGAGGAGGAATCCCTCTTCCTGCCGGCTACCGGCTGCCATGGATGCTGAGACGGCAACGTGAGATCAACTCTTCTCCAAATACAGTATAATTAGTGATCGGGATATAATAATGCAGTCATGATTATGTGACCTGTGTTTGGCAGCGAGCGCCCATAGCCAGCAGCGTACTGATGCACTCCACATACATCAGTCTCCGGCGACCCAGCTCCAGCGCGACGATGGAGCGCGGCGCCGCGACGTCTCGCAGCTCCCGCACCACCCTGTTGTGGGACAGGATGGCCACGTGCAGCGCCGTCAAGCCTGGAGGACGGGAAGGGGGGGAATGAAGGGATGAAAGGAAGGGATGAAAAACACTTGAATGGCCAAAGTTTGTGAGTGTACAGTACGGCATGTGACGGGGCCAAAGTTCTTATCAACGTAGGAAACCTTGTCTCCAACGGCTGAGGAAATTCCCCCTTTGTCCAATGCGATCGACAGGTTTGACACTCACCGTCATAATTGAACTGTTCGGTATCAATCGATTGCCTGATCACCGAGAGCGTCTTCTGCATGGTCTGTGGAGAAGTGGAAGTGGATATACACAGTATATTATAGGCCTATACATTTCTAGAGACCGCAACAGATGGGTAAAGAAAGCCAATCCTCCACATAGATGACTGGATAGTTGCCCTGCTTTGGCGTGGTTTCCCAGGTTGGGTAACTATCAGAATCAGAATCTGTTTTATTTGGCATTTGGTATGTTTTCATGAATGAGGACTTTGTCTTGGTGCGAGTTGGTGCATTGTTGTGCAATCAGTCGCAGACAAGTGGCTTAAAATAAGCTTAGCATTGTAAAAAACAAACAAAACATACAGAATGTACCAAAAGTGCTCTATGCACAAGGTGAATTAAAGGGCTAAGTGGCAGCATGGTTGCTGTGAGTACTGAGTGTAGGTGTAAATATAGCGTTTAATTATTTTTTTTATAATTGGATATTAATTAGAAATTATTATATATTAATATTCATGTTATTTATACATCTAAAAGATTTATTAAAGTGTGGAAAATTATAGTGGTAAATTATTAATTTTATAATTGTATATTATTTATATATGATATATTATTACATATTAATATTTATATATTATTTATACATGTACACATGTATTAATGCAAACAAAAGGTATGTCCCCAATTCTCCATCTTCCACTAGATCCATAATCTGGCCGCTCCAGAAAGCTCAGCAGCTGGTCAGCGTCTGTCTTACTGACCTGCAGGGTGAGGAAATGTCCCTTCTCGGCGCAGACGTGCAGCACCGAGCGTCCCCAACCGTCTCTGACGTCGGCCTGCGCTCGGTGCAGCAGCAGGTCCTGAACGATCAGGTGCTGGTTGGTGGCAGCTGCGATCTGGAATGCACTCTGTGGACAAAGGGTTGTTTCTGAAGACTAATAATGCATGATAATTATTAAAATGAGAATAATTACCACCGTAATAATTAGTAAAGGTTATGACACGGCTCTGTGGCATAGGCCGTTCTGACTGGTCAGTAGTGGTAATCAGTGGTCAGTTTAGACATTCTAGTTATAAAATAATTTCAAACCAATATTGCATGTTTACGAATTATTTTATTTGGTAAGTAGCCACAAGCCTCCGCTTTGAGTCAAGGTCCCGATCACCCTGTTAGGGGGTTACTTTGCCGATAATGACCGGCTGGCTGCACATTATCTCTTTAGATAATTATCAAATTTTATCAAAAGTTATTTTTGAAAAAGGAAATGATATATACATATATATATATATACAGTGGTGTGAAAAAGTGTTTGCCCCCTTCCTGATTTCTTATTTTTTTGCATGTTTGTCACACTTAAATGTTTCAGATCATCAAACAAATTTAAATATTAGTCAAAGACAACACAAGTAAACACAAAATGCAGTTTTTAAATGAAGGTTTTTTATTATTAAGGGAGAAAGAAATTCCAAACCTACATGGCCCTGTGTGAAAAAGTGATTGCCCCCCCCTGTTAAAACATAACTTAACTGTGGTTTATCACACCTGAGTTCAATTTCTCTAGCCACACCCAGGCCTGATTACAGCCACACCTGTTCTCAATCAAGAAATCACTTAAATAGGACTTGTCTGACAAAGTGAAGTAGACCAAAATATCCTCAAAAGCTAGACATCATGCCGAGATCCAAAGAAATTCAGGAACAAATGAGAAAGAAAGTAATTGAGATCTATCAGTCTGGAAAAGGTTATAAAGCCATTTCTAAAGCTTTGGGACTCCAGCGAACCACAGTGAGAGCCATTATCCACAAATGGCGAA
>OMKR01048742.1:6390-20901 GCA_900302355.1 Cyttopsis rosea | reverse complement strand
TGACCCACCACCTTTAATTGGTCCCCGGGCGCCGACGAAGGTAGGGCTGCCCACTGCTCCTGGCTGCCCCTGGAGGAAGGACAGCCAGGATGGGATAAATGCAGAGACTGTATCTCATCGTTCGCCACTCCCTGCATGTGCGTGTGTGTGTGTGTGTGTGTGTGTGTGTGTCACTCTCCACATGCACATGGTAAATGTGTGATTAATAAATGATTCTTCATTCTTCAGAAGGAGGAATCCCCCTTCTAGGATGATCAGGCTGCAGTGGATGCCAAGTAATAATATAATTTGACAAATCATAGGTTATTGTATTTCTATACTATTCAATGTTAAAGCTAGACAGTACAAGAGTCTATTTGTTGGTGCAGAGCGCTGCAGATAGATGCCTCCAGGGGAGTGGGCCTCCCCTGGAGGGTAAAAGTAAAAACAGTGGTGGAAAGTTGTTATTATTTTTTTATTTTTTTGTGCTCATTATACTTTGCATACAAGTATTTGTATGCCGTTGCATCTAGAACAGAGTTAATCTGTAAGTGGAGTTCAAATTCTCGACCTGCAATGCCGCTCTTTATTCATTCTTTAATCAACAAATACTGCTGCAATAACTCTGTCCTGGATGACCTGTGGGATGACAAGAGCACAGCTTTTCTGTTCTACAAGACTGCCACCAATTCCCCTCATTGGAACACGATCTGACCATGTTTTGATCTATAAACAACTAATCATCATTACTTCTCCAGGAGAAGTCACCACGGGTGAGACAAATAAACATAGAAAAAAACAAACAACAACATGTACATGGAAAAACATAAACATAGAAACATCAGACGACAACATGTATTGACAAATAATAATTAATTTAGTCCACGGAAATTGGAACAGCAATTCGGCACGTGGCCTCTTCCTGTGTTAACTATGGCAGTAAAGGAGAGAAATGGACAAGGATGTAATCAGGAGGGTGTTCGGGGGTGTATTCGGTGCAGGTGCTGGTGGTGTGTGTGTGCCTGTGATTAGTCCACTTGTGTATGTGTGTGTGTGTGTGTGTTTTTGTGTGTTTGTGTGTGTCCACCGGTGAGTGCGAAATACTTGTCCCAATTACTTCTGGTGTATGAGGTCAGAACTATATCGTTGCACCTCCGAGCAGCAGAAAAGGCCTCGCAGCCGCCCATAAGTCCCGCAGCTGCGTTGACACTCCGCGATCGCTCCGAGCACCATGCCCCGCAGCCACAGAAGACCCCCCAACCCCCAGCGGAGCCGAGAGCCTGCAGAACAACACCCATGCATGACCTCGAGGAGCACCGCCACACCGTAAATGGCGAGATGCCCCGCCCGGCCACAAGCCCCGAGCCCACGGGGCAAACAGAGCCCCGCCAACGCCCGCAGACAGCCAGATATGCGCCTTCTCCACCAACCCCGGCACCCCGGGCACCCGCCGCAGAGCAGCCGCGCAGCAGGAGGAAGGCCGACCGCCATCCCCCGCATCGCAACCCACACCCACGATGGCAAGCAGACACCAAAGGGCCCTGGAAAGCACCCGGCGGCGCTCTCTGTAGCCCCGCCGGGTCCCAGCAGGCCAGAAACCACCTGGCACCAGGGGCAAGCCGCCAGGACCCAAACACACCCGGCAGGGGGCCCACCCGGTCGCCCCCCGGCCAACCACACCCCCACACTAACCCACCAGCACTCCACCACCACGGAAACCCCAGTGCTCAATGTGTGCTGTTGGTATATCCAGTTTAAATTACGGGTGTGGGGGTGTGAGTCTTCCAGGCATGTCAAACACTCGCACCCCTCCTGCTCTGCAGACCCTGGTCTGGTGGTGTGTTGCATGGCGGCCCGCCATGTGCCCCCACCATGGCAGGCCGCTCTGTGCCCCTGACCAGCCCCCCGCCGCCACACATGCGGACCACGGAACAGACGACGGTAGACGGCCCCCACCCACAGCCCGGCCCCCAGCGACGAGCGTCCCGCGCACCGAGAGCGCCAGAGAAGCGACACCCGGGCAGCCAGGTGCCGACGGGAGTCCGTCCCCCAAAGGAGACGGCATAAGCCCGCACCGAGCACTCCCGGTGTACATTTTCAAGTATGTACTTACTTAAGTGTCTTCAGTTTCAGTCTTTTACTCCAATACATTTCAGAACAAATATCTGTACTATACTACATTTCTAACACAGTCACGTCTGGTACTACTGTAGATCTATCAAACGCTTCATCAATGATTCATTCTTTCATTCTTCATTCATTCATTCATTCATATCCTTGTTAGAGTATCATTTAAGGAAGTTTTATAGGCTCTGTTATATCAGGGCACTGGATATAATAAGTACATTACTATTATTATTATTACAGCAAGTGGTTATATACTTTAACCTAAGTAGATACAGTATGTGAATGTGGTATTTTCACAAATTTTGTAATTTTGTGTCATTGTATTTGTATATTTACTTCAGTAACTTAGGCTTGAGTACTTCTTCCACTGCTGACTAAAACAAAAAGTACCGCTGTTCGCTGCTTTACGTACATTCGTGCTGAAGCTGAGATTGTCACATCTTGTGTATAAATCCTCCTTTAAATGCTACTGATGATGAGTGATTGTACTGCCAGATACGTCGCCAAACTGCGACACGGGAAACTTTCAATGAGAGAAAAACGAAACCCCTCCTCGTGGCAGTGTAATGAGAGGCTTTTTAACTGTCACACTTGCTCCATCGATGGGAAGCTGTAATCACAAAAGCAAAACCCTTTATGAGTTTAATAATGGATCGACTAAGTCATTATCATCATTTACTACACTTTGTTCACTCGATCTGTGTGTGTGTCTGTGTGTGTTTTTTTAGCACTCAATCTAGCCCCACCTCTCTCTCTATCTAGCCCTTCTTTCTTGCCATCTCTTCTATCTATCTATCTATCTATCTATCTATCTATCTATCTATCTATCTATCTATCTATCTATCTGTCTATGTATCAAACTTTTATGTGACAACTGTCTAAAATATCACTCCCCTGACACTTGCTTTTTTCCCTTTTTTCAACTTTTTTTTTCTTCCTCTTTCCAACTATTAATTTGTCTGTCTGCCCCTTAGGAATGGCTGCGTAATTAATGTGTGTGTGTGTGTGTGTGTGGGTTGGCCACAGACTCTAATTAGCTGCTCTGTCAGCTGGTGTGAAAGGCAGAATGGGAGGATGAGAAGTGAGAGATGAGGAGGAGAAGGGGTGGGGGGGTCCCTCGTTTACTGCTGTGGTGGATGGAGGGATGGCAGCATGGCGAAAAAAAACAGGTGAATACTGTTATTCACCTGGACCCCGACTTTATTTGTTTTTTTAACTTTTTTTGTGTACTTTTATTAATCCCTATGGGGGAAATGAGTTCTCTGCCTTTACACATCCTAGTATCTGATGTATCTAGGAGCAGTGGGCAGCCGCAGTTCAGTGCCCGGGGACCAACTCCAGCTCTTTCGCCAGTGCCTTGCTCAGGGGCACCGGCGGGGACCCTAACATACATGTCTTGCCTGGGTCCAGACCTTGGAACCCGCCCACTCCACCGAGTGGACTAATTCTTATGGTCTGGCATCCTGACATGAAACAGCGATTTCTCGGTTGGGTTAGTGTCCGATCGGTCCAATGAGCGCCGCGGGGGGACTAATGATTAGCCAATCAGCACCGCCGGGTGTGAGTAACACCGTTGGAGGAGTAATAACAGCAATGGTGGCCGACAAAATAGATGCTGCTATCGAGGTTGGTCTAAATCCATTAAAAGTACAAATGACTGACTCTTTGTTGTTTTTACTTTGCCACGCTCCACTCTTAAAACCCCGGCAAAAAATGTATATTGGCACGGCTACGCATCAGTGTCGACTTAAAATGACGTTAGATTCAGGCGGGTACGTCGGTCTCTAGTGATCGGTGAGGGAAAATAGAATCCCCGTCCCCCCGGAAATGGGTGAGAGTGGAGGCGATGTCGGACTGAAGATGGAGACAGACTTGACAATTCTGTGTGATATCAGGCTAATACAGTCTTGATGGTGGGAGGAAACCGGAGCACCTGGAGGAAACCCACGCAAACACGGGGCGAACGTGCAAACTCCACACAGAAAAGGATCTGGGACGGCAACAGTGCTGAGCCACCATGTGTGAAAAGTGTGAATCCATAAGATCCTCTGCGGTGGGCGGATTGCACTACATTTCACAGAATGCCATCGGAAACTGCAACATTTGCATTCTTCTGATCGATCGATTTGTTTTTGTCTTAATTTTTTTTTGCGCGCCTTAATCTTTGCATTCTTGCCGGGAAAGCCGGACCCATGCCGCCAACAATGGAAGCAGCATTTAGAGGAGCACATGCAGAACGCAAATACATTGAATCGCTGTTTTTTTAAAAGTGCCAGCTAAATAAACATGGGATGAATCTAAAATATGGGATTTAAATAATTAAATCATGTAAAGAAAAAAAAAACACTGAGCCGCCGCATTACGTCCCAAATAATTTTTCAAATAAAATAAGTACCATCAATAGGCTATTTTAAAAATAAATACATATTACACAAGTCTACCTTCGTAAACACAGAGAATTTAGTTCAGCTGTAGGCCTAGATATTCTCAGATAATATAAAAGTGAATAAAAACTCTTTGCAAACAAACAAAAAATTACGTGCAGTCCTATCTGGCTCATAACATTTTAATTACGGTGTACTGCTGCCAACTTGAAATCAAATTATTTCCATTTGTGAACAAGAAGTAACAAGCGTAGCTGCTTTAATTAACTTTTAAATAAAGATAAAATCACAATGCAAGTTGGCCTAAATCTAAATAAATAAAAGTTTGTGTGGTGGACCTACCCAGGAGGGAGGGGGTGGGGCTTGTTAATTGGCTGGAGGTGAAAGGTCGGCTTTAGATCGTCCAAACTGATGGGCTCTCTGTTGCCACGTGCCACACGCTTCTATAAATGAACAAATCTGCGGAAGACCTTATCGAAATGTTCAAGCCTGTTTTATTTCGACAACCAGGAAAAAAATAACGCGATAATTATCATTTTATCGGCCAGAACTCATTCAAATTGTGCTTCGAGGGAATTATTTTCGCCGGACATTATGACCAGAGAGATTTAAATGTCAGACGAACTGTTTTAGTTGTTATTGCCAATTATTGCAATAGTATTGAATAATACTGCAAATACTTAATATACAGTACAGTATGTGTATTCTAGGTTAAATGTAATAAAGTAAGTAATTAAAGCAGATTTTCCAAGATGCTGTAAGTATTTACTATATAAGTATTACTGAGCAAAGTGCCGATAGCAGAATCTTATTTCTTCACCAAAAACCCTCAGGATTTTGGGCGTAATATGAGTGCGTCAGGAGATCCGTTGGCTCCAGCTCCAAGTGACTGATAGACATCTGGAGAGTCCATTAATCTCAAGGCCCCTTTATCTACATACTCCATCAGCCGTGTTTGTCCCTGAGGCGACGTCCTTGGGTCCTCGCCGATCACAAAGCCTCCATAAGTCCTCTTTTTCTGGCATTCGCTCAAGCCCGGCAGGCACGATAGACACTCAGCAGAAGTTCTGTCGTCGGTAATTGAGGTCCACGGCGCGAGTGTGTTTCATTAGCGCCTCCATTCTCTCACCAGGAAAGGGTTAGAATCTTTGTTATCTCTTCTTCTGTGTCTGTGTGCTACGATACTTGCTTCATTTATTTATTTATTTTCACCCAATGGAATGGTCCGCTGGAATGTCTTCCACAATCCTTTTCACGTTTTAAATTTTCTATTTTTTTTGGTAGAAAGTCTGTCCTTGATAAGGTCTTAATGATATGAGATCAGAGCTGGAATGTCACCTTTCCTTTTGTCTTCTTCGGGGTATTAGAATGATTCAAGGTTACTTTCATTTATATTTCATCTAAGTTCAACTTAGTTCAAAGATTACATTTTCAGAGGGGACATGGATTTTAAAAAGGCACAAAAAGAAGAAAAGATGCACTTTTAAATATAACATTTTCATTGTGGCTTTTTTATACATCTGAGCTGTTCTCAGTTATTATACTGGTAATTGACCATTAAATAGGTAAGTTAGTAAGTCATTTTCAATTTGAATTCAACACGAATGGCACTCAATAAGTAAATGGACTGCATTTTATATGGCGCTTTTCCTCATCTTGTGACCTCACGTCTGAAATAATAGTTCCTTTCTACTTCTTCAAACTGGAAGATTCTCTTGAAGAGGGCTCTTAACGTCCATCAGAGTGTGTGTTAATTTTTCAAGTAAATTCCTATTTTTATAAATATTAAGAAAATGTGAACATAGGAGAATAGGCTTTAGGTGTTTGGCTGCAATAGCTTTCACCATGGTTGTAAAAAAAAACCTCAACATTTTGTTTTATTCAAATGAAAGACAGTACCTGCAGCACGGTGAGGCACGGTTACTAACGGTGACACTTTAACCCAATCATATCTAAAGCCGTGTTTATGTTAAAACTCCCAAATGAAGACATGATATATTTGAATTGATCTATTCAGTTCAATTCAAATATATTTTTTCGAGACACGCTTTGTCAAATCGGCTCTATTCAGTAGAGGTTATTCAGTACAGCCATCGGATGGCTAATGAATGTGACATTGAACTTTTAATATCTTCAAATTGACCTTAGCAATTGAAGGCATCTCTGTTTAACCACATGCAAAGTCAGGGGAAGAATGGGAGGTACACAGAGAACATTTTTAATTAGATTTAAACAATGGACCAACACTGTAACTCCCAGTGGAATGTATTTGTCTGGGTGTGTTTGTCGATATGCATATTTACATGTATGTGAGTATGTGTGTTTTTGTGTGCACATGTCGGTGTGTCTGAGCTGCATGTTCATCCATGTGTTGCAGTGTAAGTTTATTTCTGTCAAACACGAGAATTTGATTATTATTATTCATGAGTTCTCCGGCGGACTGATTTCTGATTCAACCCTTGCACTATTACAGTAGAATCCATCCATCCGTGCTCTTAAACCTGGAGGAGCTGAAGTCTGTCCCGGTATTTATGGGTCTGAGACAAGGAGTCACCCTGGATTGTAGGGAGGTTCATGGCACAGAAATGAAGCCGAAAAGATTAGAAAGAAAGATAAGAAAGAAAGAAACTATAAGAAACGTTTGAAACATGAATTCATTGTTTCTGCACATTTTGTGCCAACAAAATATTGTCACTGCATCGAACCGTGAACCCTGTACCGCGTTTTGTACCGAACCGTGAGCTGAGTGTATCGTTACAGCCGTTCTGGATGGGATGGCGGTCCGCCAGGGTCACGCGCTTTCACTCACACGCTATTTACACCTTGAGAGCCTCCGATCATTACTTTTGGAGGTGAAGAGCATGCAAACTCCACCCAAACTCCACGCAAACACAAGACGAGAATCGAACCCGGTCTAGCTGCCGGGTCACAGCGCTACCCACTGTGTCTCCATGTTCTGTTAAGTGTCAATTCCTGTATCTGGCTCATTTCAGCTCTTGTCACAGCTTTGTGTCCTATGGTGTTTATGACCCAGAGAACTTTATGTATCAGGGCTGATTTCATTCTCATAGTGAGCTGCAAGCATTTTGCCTTTTACTGTTTTGAAGTTAGTGAGTCTTTCTAGAACCCCGTCACAGCTCGTAGTGCTGTATCACAGTGAGAATTAGGACAATTTCATTTCCGTAAATGAGGCTTCCAGTCCCTCTGGGATTTTTTGTGGGATTGTTTTGACCAAAAATGTTTGATATTTAAACAGCTTGCAGCAGTGATGCAATTGGCAACGTTTTGTGGTTTTTTTTTGCAGTAAAATTGCTGAAAAGTCTTCTGAAGGCAATGAAGACATATATGTCATCAATTTATATCAAAAATAAGTTTTCTGCATATCACAGAAACAACTGGAAATATTTTTGTACTCATCTTTTTTTATTTTATAAACATAAAGAAGCATGCGCTCAACGTTTCAAAGAAATAAAAGACGGTACTTTTGCTTCGGTTCCAGTAATAAGTCTATAAAATAAACGTTCAATTCAAAATTCATAAAGTGCTGATGCTGTCGGTGACGTAGACTGAATCGTATTTCGAATTTATTTTTTAACCCAGCCTCAACGGATTAAATATTTCACTGTGGGGAAGAAACACAGTCAATGCTGAAGTTTCTTCAAGAGCTGCTTCTTTTGTTGGCCAAAATGTCCAGTTTCCATGGTAAGAAGATGATGGAAGCCTCAGCCTACGCTACATCTGGGGCATTCTGAGTAATGGAAGCAGAGCCAGGAGTCCCATTGGTTCATCTAAGATCTGTCTATTGACGGAGAGATGGAGCTGTTTGAACTGGACTTGCATAGATGGATAGGCAGACAGACAGGCAGTCAGAGAGACAGATAGTTGGATGGATAGATGGATAGATGGATACTGTAGATACAGTCGGCAGGCAGGTCGATGGATAGATATATTGATGCTTTGATGACTGGTATTGATTACAGACACATTTCCTGTCTCTGTTTCACTCTATGCTGTCACACACACACACACACACACACACACACACACACACACACATACACACACACACACAAATTATACGCCTTCAAATGTAAATGATCATGTAAAATGATTACTGGAACATTCTGATCCAACCAAAGCTTTCAGAACAGTGGTGAGCAGGCTGTACTTTGTGCACGAGCAGTGTGTGTGTGTGCATGTATGTGTGTGTGTGTGCGCGCGCATGTAGCCTGTGTTATTGAAGTCAATTGATCAGCCCGGACAGTTTAACAGCTCTCCAACGGTTGAATTCTCACGCTTTCTCATATTTACAAGGAGCAGACACACAGACATGATTCAATTATCTCTCTCCCTTTACATTGTCACCTCTCTCGCCCCACCCCCGTCTCTCTCTCTCTCTCTCCCTCTCTATTGATCCACTTTTTCTCTGCACAAGTGTCATCCTTTCTTCCGCTCTCTGTCCCTTGTTGATCCTTCAGCGTTTGTATATCGTCCTTCCAGGATCTCATCCTCTCATCTCTCATCTGTCGCTTCAAGTTTTCTTTTATTACCGCCTGTCGCCATCTTCCTTCTCTCACCGCGAATGTCTTGACACGTTAACACTTTGGTTTATCGAGGTGTATGTACTGTAACACACACCCAAGACGCATGCACTCAACCTCGCTCACACACAGACATACACAGACATTTTGTCACATCGACAGCCACAGCACATACACTATATGGAGACAAAAAGGAATAAGCTTTATGTTGGTAAGTTATGGTGGCAGGTGATGCTTGATGCCCAGTGCTGGAAGAAGTACTCATAATAATTGCATGATTCTGACTCTTTTTTTAAGACATTTACACAAAATACACAATTTTTTTTAAATTTATTGCAAAGAACAGCGGAGAGAGACAGGAACTGGGGGGTCGAGGGAGGGAGAGATTGGAACCTGGGTCGCTGCAGGCGTTTTGCCTAAATGGTACGCGCACTTATCCGATGGAGCCACCAGGACGCCCCTAATATAGATATTATGACATCGATTAGAACAGCTAGAACAGTGTATGAAGTTCCGAACACTGTAATGCAGTAGACAACATTTAACTGTATCACGACAAACAAAATCCCAGACAATATCTACTCTCGTATCACAATATCGATATATTTCGACGCGTAGTTTGTAGGTTCTGATGCTAATGCCGTGGCAGCGACATGCTCAGATTGCAGATAAGCGCTTCGACAGCTGACAGGGTAACAGATGTGCGAGCGCCACTCACTCATGCACACGCTCACTTCAAAGCCTCACCCCAGAACCGAGGGAGGCGTTACGGGCCATCTGCATCCACCCTCGACAAAAAACAACAAAAAAACAACAACAACAACTCAATTGGGCATTTCCGTGACGCATGGCGATGGAGGCCAGACACTATGATTGACTAAGTGAATGAAAAAAACACAATAAGACAAAAATGATCACAGAGTAGAACGAGTCTAAAGAATCTGAGTCAGAATCCGAATTAGGATCTTTCCTTTTCGTTCGAGTCCATGTAAAGTTGCCTGAGAAAATAAAGTTCAATGACCTGTCACACTGGTAGTGCCCAGTAAGGCAGTGATTCTCAACCCTTTTCACATCAAGGACCCTCAATTTGATATGCATTAGGCCACGGACCCCATTTGAGGATCTCGATCTCTTTACGGTCTAACATACTTTCCTGTATTAAAATACAAATCAACGAAACTAACCTTTCCAATCTAATCCAATCGGGATCCAATCTTACATGATTTTTATTGTTGAATAAGATTTTGTCTGGACTCTATAGCGTGTGCTCTATGTATGAACTGGGAGATAACAGTGAAACTAGGATCCAAACAGTCATTATTATACATAAAGACTTTTCAGTCCAGTCCGATCCGTTGTACTTTAAACTCTAATTAAATTTACAGACAGTATGCATATTTTGCTGTGAAGCAGTCAAGGTAAAAATAAGTACTTTCATATTTATTCGCTGTTCTCGGTGCATTATTAATTCACTGCCATATTACTAATTTTGAAATAAGCTGCAACGCTACAGACATGTTGAGGAGTCATAGCCGGATGTGAATGCGTTGTTTTGTTGTAATGAGTCAAGTTTTTCTCCATTAAAGTTTTTCTCTTTTTTAACAGATATTGAGTATCCTAGTTAACGCTATTTTAGATGAGACTCGTGCATGCATCGCACACCACATTAAGGTTTCGTGTCTGCATTCTTTTAATTGATATAAAACAGTGCAGACTTGTTTGGCTTTTTATAAGTTAAGACGCCTTGTGCCGTGGTAAATTGCTTCCATTCTTCATTTAAGATTTAAGATTAAGATTGTCACTCGCCGGTAACAGAGCCACCATTTAATAGATTGTATTTGTCATTTAAACTGGAGACAGAAAAACAGAGAGAGTGCCGTGCCACCATGACACTGCTGTCTGAGCTTCCTGTGGTCCATCTGCTCTTGCTTGTTTTTCTTTTTGTTTTTTTTTTTGTTCATCAAAAGAGAAGCGAGCTGCAAGCTGCGAACTGCCAGGCAGCTCCATTTTACTCATTTGTTTCTCCGTCGCTGACATTTTTGTTCAGAGCTGCAACACGTGTTTGTACCAGAAAAGCTTTCCAAAGCGGAGTGTTGCCACTGAGCGTTTCACAGAACATTTTACGAGTATAAACTTTGATTTACCTGAATTAACTGGAATTCACTGACCCCACAGACACACAATGGCTTTAATGAGCATTTTGGTGTGCATGGACTTTGCTGGCCCTCCTTCTGAATGGTGCACACCTCAGCATAGAAACTGCTGTAATCAGTCTTTTGGGCCTGTTTTGATTTTTGGCAGACCCTTTTGGATTATTCCTTGTGCTAAGGCAAAGTTTTAGCAGGAAGAAACACTGGCATCATATCATTGCCATCGGTTTAAAGAACCATTCTGTTCTTTAGCGACCACTTGCAGTGAGGTTGCAGATTGCAATCAACTGAATTCACCTCCATGTCCGCGGCAGCGCAATATGGCAGCGGCGTCCGTGGAGGAGAATATATGGTGGCCGAGAAAAACAGTCCCTCTCTAGAGCCAGTGTTTGGTTTGTCCGCTCTGGGCTACTGTAGAAACATGGCGGTGCAACATGGCGGCCTCCGCGGAAGGGGCTCCAGCCCCCATGGAGATATAAACGGCTCATTCTAAGGTAACAAAAACACAACGATTGTTATTTTTATGGGATTATACACTAGTTAAAACATACTTATGAATATTATATTCCATATTCCATTTCTGCCAAGTCCGTTCCGCAAAATGCCACAAATTCTACACACTGCACCTTTAAGATCGCTAAGACCTTGGTATTGCAGAAATGGCCCGGGTTCTGAAAATAAACAAATGCTTATATTTTGTATAAATGCATGCTATTGTTTTAAATTACTTTCTTTTAAACCCAAAGGATCGTTTCGCTATCTTTTAAGCCATGGCCTTAATAAAATGTTGGTATCTCATTTATAACAGTTCATAGCAAATCCTCGCTGAAGGCCTTTGCTGTTGAGAAACATAGACCTCTGCTGCAGCTTCTCACTGTCCTTAAATGCAGTCCAGTGGGGAAACATTTAATCTTGCATTATAGTCTGTCTACTATGTCAAAGTGTGAGTGTATTTTTGATAAATTTATTTTAATATTTTCATTTAGAACTACTTTTCGTAATTGCCGCAATCCAATCCATAGTGTAACGTTGGCTACAGCAGGTTCCCAGTAGGAAGCGATGCAACTTCCTGTTTCTAGTCTACTTTAGCGCAGGTGTATGTACCTATATCCTTTAACTGCGTACTGTGTGTTTGGGGGAAAAAAGTATGTTCCGATGGACACAATCAGTGTTTGAGTACACCGCGTATTGAAGGTACTGTCATGTCCACACTATTACCAGACATAATAAACACACAGTTTCTGGATCTCTGTAAAGGAGACGGGCCAACCTCGATGTGAGCTGCTAAATTGGAAGCAACATCAAATTTGGCATTGATTTCATTACATGTCATAGTGATTGCAGTTGGCCTCACCGTGTACACAAATACACACATTTCTCCCATATTGGAGTTGTGCTACTTTCCACATACTGGCATCGGGAGTAATTTTCTTACTGGTGGATCGAATGATTGATGCGTGTAACCACAGGGTGCCGATGTCAGGGCGTTGATCATTTATTTAATTGCTCTTGGAGAAAGAGAGCGCGAGAGAGAGAGGGCGAGAGCGAGAGAGAGAGAGAAAGCGAGAGAGCGCGATCAAGTAGAGACAGAGGTGCATCGCGGGGAAACAGGAGAAAACACCGTCAGGGGAAAAAAAGTTGAGTAATTAGTGAAGTTTGTTGGTCAGGGTTGTGCTGCGGGAGCGGATGAAAGCAAGAAGGGAATGAAAGAAAAGGAGAGAGTGACAGAGATGTGGAAGGAGAAGTAATTAGCCAGAGTACGCACAGCGACACGCTGAGCCAGATAAACATAGAATCTGTTGTTGCTCGTCGGTACGAGGAGCAGATGAGAGGCAGGCGAGGCTGAGGCGAAGCGTCGCCCTTTAGGCGAGGGGATGGAGTGGCGGCGGATGGAGGGATGAAACGACAAGACGCACAGCGCAGAGAGGGTTTCCAGCTCCGAACGCCGGCTCCCGTCGGCAGCGTCCATCTCCACCTGCCGTGGAAACGGAAGGAAACAAACAAACAAACAAACATACAGCGTTCCCTCTCCGCCCGATGTCGCCCGTCAACCTTGTCTGGCGTCAGACGCACTTTCAGCTTTCAGTGAAATTCAAGTGTTCGCTGAAGCATCAGCTGCCGCTGCCGTGTGTGTGTGTGTGTGTGTGTGTGTGTGTGTTTATGTGTGTGTGTGTGTGTGTGTGCGCGCGAGAACACACACATTCACTTTGAGTGGCTTGCTAAAGCGTCCGAGTTTGATGTCTGTCTGAAACGGGCTTTACTTGGTGACGGGAACCAGAGCGGCTGAATTGGTGTACTGATGGTTAGAAAATTACATTTTTTCTTCTGATTTTCGGGAACCAATTGGTGACGATCCACTGATGCTGTCACATGGAGTTGTCTAACGTACCGACAATAATTGGATCTGATAGGAAATCCCTCCTGCTGATCATCAGAGGGCTACGATGTAATAAATGTCCGACAGTAGTTTGATTATGTTCGCCAACATTGTCACGAAATATGACGTTAACTTGGTATTTATCAAATATTAATTGGTATTGAAGCATTCTTCAATTTATTGTATGTTTTATTGTAATATGAATATTTTCACTATTCTAGTAACAGCATGTTACTGTACTGTACATGTTATTCAAGAAGTAAATGTGAATATTTTGGCCAGCTAGTAAACGAAACACCAACTATTAACTGCAGGAAAGGGTTTCCTGTCCTCTGTGATCCAACAAGTTATGCAGCGCTGTTTCCGATTTCTCCCGCTGGGGTAATTTACAATCTCCAGGATGGTGGAAGGTCTGTCTGAGTGGATGAGAATAAGATACCCCCAACCTCCTTAAAGTAATGAAAACTTTAAGGTGGTTTCATTACTGTTGATGTTTTTTAAGATTTGTAATTATACGGATTATCCTCTGACCCCTAGTGACCATTCAGAATCCCTTACCAGAGAGAAAATTCCTGAGCAAACCAGCAGAAATACAGACATAAGCATAAAGCATATACATATATCAAATTGAAATGCAAGATTAAACTTCCCAAGTATGGACTCAATTTAATTTAATAAAACTTAAATTAAAACTCCATTTTAAGTGTAAATTCCTAATAAATAAATAAAAATCACCAAGCATCGGAAATTTATAGCATTGACTCCTTTGAATTCCGCTAATATTCTGACCCTGTATAAATAGTTTAACAGGAATTCACATTCAAATCAGCCGGATGAAGCCATCGCAGTCAGGAATACCTCTCTGTCCTACTGTCAACAATTTAATTTCCCCAAACATTTGATTTCACTCTAAACCAATCAGAATTGCCTCTCCGTCCGTCGGTGTATGTCCC
>OMKR01048730.1:0-13889 GCA_900302355.1 Cyttopsis rosea | reverse complement strand
CCCCCCCCCCCCCCCCCCCCCCATCCTAGTAAACATCAGTCCATGGAACTGAGCAGCAGGTTTGACTTCCTTAGTGTGGAGGAGTTTCCCTTGTTGTCTAACCATCGATTCTCCCCTCCCCGCTCCCCGCTCTCCGGAGACACCGGCTCACCAAAGTTCACGGAGCTGACTTATAGCCGGCGTGAGGAGTTGGGAAGGTTTGGTCCTGTCCCAGGTGCCGTTGCTGGAGCTGCTGTCGCTGTAGCTGCTGCCTCTGCCGCCTCTGCCGGTGCTGCTGCTTTGGATAATTCTGGTCTGATCGCCGGGCTCTTCGAGGCCACATTGATAAAACGAACAATGGTGCCCTGTTCTACTGTGCGTGTGTGTGCGCGTGTATATGTGTGTGTATTACTATTTTTCTACATAATCTATACAAAGGTAACGGTACGTGCCACCATGTTGTCGTGACTTGCGCGTATATTCAATACAAATATTCGCATTGAACAGCCAAATCCGATTCCACTGACAACATTTTGAGTGGGGTACAGCCCTAGATAAATGGATTTCTAAAGAAATTAGTGATGGAAATGAACCCATATAGCTTTGAATAGGATGTATAACTGACACATGCAGGTTCTCTGTCTGTAATGTCTGTGTTGACCACTCTGCTACAGGCCATCTGTCCTTGATGTCTTTGATGCTCATCTGTAGGCTGATGGCATCATATCTTCTATGTGCAAAAGTTCTGCACATTAAGTGCTTGATGGCTATGCTGTCTTTCTTCTTTGATTCGGCGATTAGTTGGTGTCGGTCCAGCTCTTGTTGTTCCTTACGTTCTCCTGTGGGATTGTGTGAGAGAAACACCACTTCTCCTTTCCGTGCTTTTTTAATATTCTTGAGCTACTTGAATATTTCTTGAGTGAGCTGCAGGTAACCTCATGAAGTCAGAAAAGACTTCAGAGCTTCGACCAAGCTTAAGACTATACATCCATCCAGCCAATCCAGCCACTACGACTGCCTGGTTCTGTAAGACATGGGTGTGTAGGCGACCCGACCCCCACGGGTTCAGGGGAAGGCAGGAGGACACAGGAATTTGGCTTTAACCCGCCGTGCGGGCGTTTATTCACACAGATAATACAGAGTGTCTAACATGACAGGACACAGAATGTTTAGACGTATTGTAGACTTGTATTGGCCGTCACTTACTCCTCCGTGGCTCCGACCTCGACTGAAAAGACAGCCACACATTTAAGCGCCATGTCTGGGGAATTGGCACCTGAATTCCCCACACCTGGTGCTTAGCAGACGAGGGGAAGCCGGCGCTGATCAGTCCCGATGCCAGCTAACTCCTCTCCCTCATCTGCCACAGGGTGCTTTTTGACTAAAGCCTCTGCCACCTCACCGATCTGAAGGCCCGTGGGATTGGCTGTGTAGCTGTGCATGTAGTCTGCAAATTTTTCCATGATTTCAGACTTGACCCGAGTATTGTTCAGCACAGTACCACCTTTGACAAATTCTTCATTGGCATTCCTCAGTACTGCCTCTGTTGCCACAGAGAAAAGTGGAATGATAATTTCATCTGGCCATAATGTCCTAGGAGGGCTTCCACGAGGGGATAGTATAACAGTGTCTGGTGAAGACACTGATGTGCCATCCGTCTGGTAATCTGCTCTCGTATCAGTATCAGAACTTTCATTCAAATCGCTCACATCTAGTAATCGGGTAGTCAATGTACTGTAAGCACTATTGACGGAATGATCACAACTTTGATTGGTCAAGCCATGCCAGTACAGGCCGAAAACACCAATTGGAAAAGAGAGTAATTGAAGGCATAGGGTAAAAATAGAATATACTGTATGTAACAAAGCCACAATTTTTTAGGCCTAAAATAGGCAGTTTAAGGTCTAAGTAATATATTATGTTTTATGGAAATGTACATTTTAAACTTTAACTGTAACTTTTCAGACTTGGTGTTAGGAGACTCCTGCCTCAGTGTGTGAATGTGTGGGAACTATGTGAGATCTATGTGAGATTGCTGTTTATTTTCTACATGTCAGCTTTCAATACCATTGTCCCCCTCAGGCTGGTCAGTAAGCTCAGGAACCTGGAACTGAACTCTGCAACAGTCATATGTTCAAGCACTGTTTGTAAAGCTGATATATTGTTATATCTACTGTATTCTCTTATATTTAAAGGATGTTCATTTTTGTACTGTTGTAAATTTCATGTTATAATGTTCTATAGCATAGCATAATATAATCTGTCATAGTAATTTGACAGATTGGATCAGGATAAAGTCATGATATAAATTAAGCAAACCAACTGACATACACTTTTCCTGGCAAGCTTCCTAGCCACAATGGTAAATCTTTTTGCACACTATAAACGGATCAACCTAACTGTAGTTATTGTAAACAGATACATTGATGGTAACTTGAATTTATTACGTATAAGTCATTTATTTTATTTACTCTTCTTTGATTGTTGGTTTGATAGTTATGACCAGTTATCAATCTGATGTCTAAGAGATCAGTGTTGTTCATGCAGACAAGTGTTTTGCTTTTTTAAGCACAAAACCACCCAAATGTTCAAAAACAGAGCTAGGACTGAGAGGGTTAAACAAAGAAGTAAAGCCATTTATATCTCCATGGGGGCTGGAGCCCCTTCCACGGACGCCACCATGTTGCACCTCCATGTTTCTACAGTATCCCAGAACGGACAAACCAAACACTGGCTCTAGAGAGGGACTTATTCGTTTTTCGGGAGTTTTACGGCCACTGTAGATTCTCCTCCATGGACGCCACCATGTTGCACCACCACAGACACGGAGGGGAATTCAGTTGGTTACAATCTGCAACCTCATTGCTAGTGGCCGCTAAATTCTACACACTGCACCCTTAAAGGGACTATATGTAGTTTTATTTCGTGTATTAATCGCTTTGTATTGCCAATGTGTGAAACTCTTCTCGGTTGCCTACAACAGCCTGTGAACTGATTTCTATGTGAAGGACTCGGGACGGTTTTCCCACGAAGCCAAAGGAAGTGACGAAACGCGTGATCTAGCGCGCGATGGAGCGCTTCGTAGGATGCTGACTGCAGTTCACTTAACGGCCACCGGTGTCATTAAAAACAAGGATTTTCTGCAAACTACATATAGTACCTTTAAGTATTTTAACGTATTTATTCATTTTTATATTATACATTTTTTTTCTTTGGATTGGGTGCGGAACAATGCTTCACATTTCATGTACAGATTTATTTTTCTTATGTAAATCCTAAATTCTTATTTTCATGTACCATTAGTACCATTTACTTCGACCTCGTGCCCTTATATGTGACCTCTACTTGTACGTTGTACTTAAAGTCTTTGTTGTACTTAAAGTCTTATCTGTTTGTGCTACTACGTAGTTGCTTGCCTTACCAAGAATTTCATTGTCCAGAATGACCTTGTGTTGTACTGTACATTTGACAATAAAACACTTTGAACTTTGAACTTTGAACTTTGAATTTGTCGGAAATAAAAACAATTGTTACCAAAAAAAGGAATTTTTATTTTGCCGTCTTTGGACAGTAGTGACCACCTTCAAAAACAAATTTGAACACCCCAGACATATGGATACAGACATATTTACTGCTGTCTGGCCTTGTACATTTGTACTGCACATCTCACATTCTCAGGAGGGACTGATCCCCCTAAAGGCCAAATCCTAGAATCACAAATGTTACCACAACATTACCGAAGACGGACTGCAAAACATGACAAAGACGGACTTGAAAAGATGTCGAAGAAAGAGCGAGGATGAGGACACATTTTTGACAATTTATAAGGTCCTTGGCCTTAAGACACTTCTGGAATTTTTTGTTAACATTACAGATGCAGGCGATGACATTATGTCTGCTGGCAATGTCATTATCAGAAGATCCGGCCTAACACGTAGCTTGATGCCTAACATTAGTAAAATTTGTGAAAACTAAAGATTTGGTTAGGCTAACGTTACTCAATTTAACTGAGGTTTTGATTTGTCTGAGATCTGTTTGATATAATGCATTTTGCAGTGATTCAGAGCGACAAACTTGTACCTTCACTTTGTTTCAATTAATTGTTTAAGTGATTAGGAATATTAATTGATGGCTCTGGTTGACCTTATTATGTAGATGCGAAGCCTACATACAGATAAGCCCGACATCGTATATCACACACAAAATGTATGTCAAATGATATCCCTTCTTTAAATCTGTCAAAGTAGCCCCTAACTAACCAACTAACCCCTAATCCCTAACCCTAACCCTATTACAGTGATTACTTTGTCTGGGATACCGATGTAATGGTTCTGGAATTTATTTGAGAAGGATATATAGCAAGAAAATGGATACTGTCATGCTAATATCTTCCCCCTTTTAATTTTAGAGTATACTCATTCACGTTATTTGGGGTGAGTAAGTTATTCAACTCTTCATGGCACATATGTAAGGTAATAATGAATGTCCAACTATGTTATTGATCATTAAGTAAATGTACAGGTAGCTGATATAACCTGCTGGTCATTACTGGTGCACCTCCTCTGGTGCCCTTGGGTCAGCTGCAGGGTCATCAGCCAGGAACCACCATTCCTTAACATTTCGCTCCTTTAATCCTGGAACGTCTCCTGGTGGCGGAGCAGTGACATGGACGGCTCCCTGCCACCCCCTGCAGCTGGCGTCTGGGTGAGGTGTTCTTTCCCCAACACTTGTCCTTCCTCCTCAGCCATTGCCAAAACCTATCCCTTATCTGCCTCCTCTGCCAGTTCTTTTGTTGCCTTCTTCAGCTTTCCTCCCGTCACTCCTGCGTCCCTCAGCAGGCGTGTAGTTGACAGCCCCACAAAGCCTCGGCATCCAACCTCCACTGGGTAGATGGTGGTCCTCCTGCATTTGGGATTTCCAACAATAAAAATAATCGGTACAGACTTCTAAAATCATATGGATTTTATAAGGTGTTTACTTCTCTATTTGATTATCTGACATTCAAAGCTTGATTTATGACTTTAATAGATTAAAGTTAACATTTCTAAATGAAAGTGTTTGAATCTATCCAGTTTGTGGTTGAAAATAGTCACCACAGTCACCACTGCACATCATTATTTTTTGTAATACAAAATCCCCTATTACTGTGTGTATTCACATCTGTTTCATTTTGGGCGGATTTATTCTGCAGAATAAATGAGAGAAATACAGTTACACTTTGAAAGCAGTGAATGCAGTACACTCTACACTCAGCTGGAGACAGTTTTTATACTGACAAAAGATTGAGTGTCAAGACTATGCCCCTCAGTCACACAAAAATCAAATACTTGAGAGTGGAAAAGGTCAGAAAATCACATATGAATTGAATATGATACAAATTATACAAAATCACTCAAAGTCACTGATTTAATGTAAACCTTCAGGTCAAGTCCGTCTGCGGAATCATCTCCCTGCAGAAATGTCCTAAGAGTCCTGTCTAACGGAAACACACATTTAAGACCGGTGTGCCATGAGAAGCAACCCAGACAGAGGTTGTAAGACATGATGTACCTTTAATGGCCAAATATCTTCCCCCACACTTAACTAGGGTAAAGTGGCAACCATGGCAACACATTTCGACTTTCTTGTAATAAGACGCGTGCACCCACGCCTTTCGTTCTGCCACCTCAACTGTTGTTGCGGTGGTGAGGAGGATCTAGAATGGGTCCAGGAATCTGGCAGAGCTCCAGCTCCTTCTCCGGAAGTCAGGGATCACCACCCGGTCACCAGAGGTCGTGCAGTGGTCCTTCGAGTGGGACGGGCAAGGTTGCTTTGAACTCATATAAACTTCGGTGAGAGGCACACGTTATGACAACATTGTTTGGTCTACGTCCACTATTCTCAAAGTGGGGTATGTGAATCGATCTAGGGGGTACGCAAAATAAATTTGTGATTCCCAAACAGTTATGTTGAATAGTATCAAGTAAATAAATGCATGCACCCTAGTGTAACAACAGAATAATATGATCACAATGTGTAATATGCAAGGGATAATGTTCAGAGATTATCAATTAGGCTACAAAATAATAAATACTAACTGGACAATCTGATCACCACTGATTTACATGTATTATTTATGTAATTAATCCGTGGATTTGACACACCATGTGATTGTCCTCGCATTTCCTCAGCATTTCCTCATTACTAGTGGCACACATGAAACCCAATCGAGCTTACCTTCACCGGGATCCCATTTGGAAAAACATGTCAATTATCACTTAACAATATGTTTTTTTCCCCATGACAGGGCGTCAGCTTGTTGGGAGGATGGAAGAGCTGGCGGTAGTAATACCTCTTCCTGCATTGTTCTGAGCAGAAATAAAACATTATATACAAAAATTTTCAGCAAATTCTGTGAAGCCTGGGATTTTGTAGTCTTTACTTAATTCTCTAACCATCCCCTCTTTTTGACACATGGTCCTTACCATGAGTCAAACAAGCAAAGCAATGAAAAATCCAGTGGGGGAGATATGGTTTCCCCTGCAGATCATACCAAATGTCTTGGTCACAGTAACCTTTGGCTTTCCACAACGTCAGTTCAGTGCTGTGTTTGGAGGGAAACAAGGTTAGTAAGGAAATCGGTGTCCTCCTCATCTGTGGCGGAGACAACCATTATTAGAACATGAGCAATGTCAGTTACAGCGGCAGCTTTGGCGCCTGCGTCGGCTCCGGCATTTCCTACAGACACAAAGAGGAAATCGAGATGGGAGGGTTATGGCACAATAACATTAAATAGATATTCCATATATCCAATTTGTCAGCTTTACTACACCGTATCACATTGGCCCATACCTATTCATCAATTATAATAAACAAAAACAGGTTACAACAGTCAGAGACACAAAACACAACCGATTGCACAAAATAGACAAACACTGGAATTGATGAGCATAGGTTAAAACCACCTGTCGCCACACAAACAGCCCTTGTCATGAAAATGTTCCATCTGCTCCCGGCTTGTTTCACCTTACCACTCTCTGCAATGAACTGCTTTATCTTCACCACCATCTTGCCTCACCTGAACAGGGACCTTCCGGCATGGGGAAGGGACACAAATGGGCTGTCCACAGACGCACTGTAGCCACCAGCAGCTTGAGAGATCTGAGGAGCTTCATCAGAGGAGAAGAGAGGAGAGAAGATCATCACCGGTCCCCCCTTCATCTCCATCTACTTCCCTCTACTCTCCTTTCCTTTCCTCTCTTCTTCTCCTCTCCTCCTCCTCAAAGAGGGGATAAGAGGAGAGGAGAAGAGAGGATAGGGAGAGGAAGAAAAAAGAAAAGGAGAGGAGACAAGGAGAGGATGTGTGGAGGAGAGAGGAGAAGAGTAGAGATGAGAAGAGGAGAGAAGGGGAGGAGGTGTGGAGAGGTGTGGGTTAGGGTTAGGCTTAGGGTTAGGTGAGAGTTAAGCTCCGCTCCTTTGTCGGAGAGGGATGTGCCTGGCACCGTTGGATTCGACTTGACGAGTAGATGTCATTTCATGCCTGACTTGCCCCCTACCTCCACCCGCATGGACCACACAGCAGGAAGGCCTCTGTGTCTCCATGCAGTCACGTTTACGCACCTCTATCCTGAACCGTTAATTGGAGGTGTTTGAGCTATAGCGTGTTTGATTCGTCTTGATGAGAGCATGTCATTTGAGCCCTTGTTTGTCACATAACTCTAATGTGAGGGCCTGCAAAGGTCAAAGGTTAAAAACAGGCCATTTTATATCAAAAATTTCAGCCAAGTGCACATGCACGCGTGGGAAAGCTCATTTGCACAGGGGAAGCTCATTCGCAATGGTTTATGGGAGGAGTTCCTTTTAATGTACACAATCTTGTATCTTTGCCGTTTTTTCCATTTTCCAAATTTCTTTTTGCTCTGAATTAAATGTTTTATGGTCACGATTCATCTTGTAGTTGGTTGGCTTGGTTCCAGGCTTAAAACTCTTATATATACTGTAAGGATTGTCTGAAACGTGTGAATGATTGGGAAATTCACTTCCTGAAATGCAGAGCCAATGCGGAGCCAAGTGGGCGGAGCGCTATAACCAGACAATATTATCATATTTATAATACAAAACAAGGCTATACGTACAGTATATCATAAATAAACGCTGACATTTTGTACTTTCGTCATAAGGGATGTGGATAGTTTTAGTTTTTAAGGATGTCTGGGGCAAAAATCTGAAAAATTGGTGAGTATCCATAATACACCACATTTACCCTTTGTGGCATTTGTTATTTTGACGTATAAACTGTATAACTAGAGGACGTGCACTGTATGTATCTGCGCCTCCCGTTTAAATGTCATTCTGTGTGTTACGAAAATAGTCAGACAATCATTGGTTTAAATGTCGTTCTGTGTATTACGAAAATAGTTGGACAATCTTCTCCGGGACACGATTCAATACATATATTATCGTGACTATGAGGCCCCAGTGCCTCAGGGCTCAATTAATGAGAAATCTTAACTCTCAACCACATTGTCACCATGAGTAGTTAGAATAGGTAACCAATTTTATTGGACCAACTGTATCAGTATTCAGTCCTTGCCGAGTTGTACATCTTACAAAAATTGGGCACCTAAATCCAGGCATGTGGAATTATATGAAATCACCAAATGTGAAATAATTTAAATAGTGTAATAAAAATTACACATACTTCTCATTCCATTAATATTGACGTTTCAGAGGATGCACCAAAGAAAGAAAAAAATAATTGCCTCTTGGACCAATGGTCGACTAAGTTCAATTGGACCTATTAAAAATGTATCCATGTAGTGGGCCCCCACCTTACTCCAAATCCAACAACAGCTATGGTTTCCACTGCAGAGAAGAAACTGAGACAAGCATTATGGAGCGTTTTCAAAGTAGTTGAACATCACAATTTCCATTCTGTTGCCATTACAGCCCTGAGTTCAGGCATTTCTAACTTCCCTCTGACACTTTGCTCAGAAATCATAATAACAACTATAAAATAATTCCATGGCCAGCAGCAATCACCAGGTACATTCACAATAAATCTGGTCAACAATGACATACAAAGTGTCAGGGCAATGGAAAGAGCCTGTTTGAATATACTCTCCCAAGATGAAACGTCAACATCAAGTGTTCCAGTTAAGAATGGTGGGAGGAGTCTTTCCCAAAGAAGTTTTCAAGCGCCAGAAGAACGGGTATTTACTGTCATTTTCAACTCCTGTTATTCCCAACAGAAATTCATCCACCATTTAAAGTGATACTAATAACTTCCAATGTCTATTATATGGAAGAAGAAACACAAGGAGGAACATACAGTATGTATTAAAAATAGAAAGAAAAAAAATATTGAATATCTTATGTTTTACCATATATGTATTGCGTTTGCTTTACATTTATGACCTGCAGCTCACCTCCTTGTGGAAAAATAAAGACACTGAATTATATATACTTTATAATGAAGCCACTATATAATCCATGTCTTTTCAATTTACAATACTAAAATTTATATAAATTATTCCCCCCAATTCCCTGATTTATAGTAGATAATTGTTGTGTGATTCTCTTTGGTGAATGCCCGGCACAGTTTGCCCAAGGTAATCTAAGTGCCTGATCTATAGTGTGGAGATGCAATTGTGTGTGTGTGTGTTTCAAAGATCTAATCAATATTTGTTTCATTAAATTACTTCTTTAAAATTTTCAGTACATAAATGCAGTTGACCACACAGTATATCTGGTGGATCCTGCACCAAGTTCCACAGAGGAAGCGGATTCCAGCCCAAAGTATCAGGTATTTATTCATTTAATCAATCAGCATCACATCCTAACCACACAGAAAGGACCTGGGACGGTCAGGGTGGGAACCCAGGACCTTCTTGCTGTGAGGCAACAGTGCTAACCACTGAGCCACGTGGCGCCATACGCTATCATACAATAGTCTGAAATATGTCAGATTTAGTCTGAAAAATGTTGTGTTAGAGATGGTTACATTTTGGTATAAGCTTAGAGAGGTTAGGGTTAGGGATGGGTTAGGGTTAGGGTGTCGTCCATATCCAATGGGACATTTTTCGGACTATTGGGGTTTCGGAATAATGGGCCGTCGGAACAATGGCATGGCACCGTCAGTGGAGGATATGTGCACGGCAGCATCTTGGTCTTCCTCATTATCATTCTTCTGCTTTTTTCTGTGGGATGCTACTCTGCCCTCCGTGACCCATTCGGTCTTGGGTGCATTCGTAGAGGACTTGAGAGGGCCAGCTGCTGGCCCCTCCATTACTGTGTATTGTACATTTTCTGTGAATAGTTGCCATTGTTCATGTGTTGTTCGGTTCTGATCTGTTGTGGCGCATGTTCACACCCACACTGTTCTACTGACAGTTACAGTTTGGTTCTAAAGAAAAGTTTTCAGTGATGAGCATGCACACACAGGGTACACCCAATTGCAAACCAATAGCTACCCCTACAGTCATTGAATTTAGAGATATACTTTAGTTGGTATCTCAAATGACAAATCCACTGCCAGTATGCTTGAATTTTGCATTGTGCAGTCATTAAAAATATGACAAAGAGTTTGTATCGTAGCAAAATAAATACTGCATTAGTTTACATTCATGGTTTTTCAATAGGTAACAGGTGATTGTTTGAAAGAGAAAGAGAAGGCATGGATTTTGGCATGGATTTAGAAAATAACTTAAGAGTTAGAGAAGATTATTTGGGTGCATTTTAAATATCAATCATAATGTAATATTAATAAGAATGTTTTGGATCTTCAACGTGGCCATGGCAAAACGGAGTGGGTGGTCATAAAACGGAAAGAATGAGTTCTGACCCATCCAATTCAGCGGGATGGCAGTAGCTGTGGGGTCATTGTCATCATGGTAAGTGCTTTTGAATGTAATTTAATAACTAAAAATTTAATGTTATTCTCAAGTGGGTTAGCTCACAGTTGTCTTCTGTAAATTAAGTCCATGTATTCGTTAAACTCAGTTTTACCTGTGAAATTATATATTGCACTATATTAATCAGATACAAGAACATTTGAAAATTAGTGAATAAGAGTTTTTGGTTAATGTAGTTATGCCTTTTTTGGATTTTTTGAATATTTATCGTTTAGTTTGTTTAGATGGCACGGGCAGTGGTGAAGGCCTTTCCAGCTGTTCCAGTCATCAGGGTTGGGACATCCAAAAAGGAAATGGCAAAAAAACAACAGATACTGAAAGCATCAGGGTTGTAAGGATAGTGTTTGTCTGTGGTGTGGAGGAATACAAACCTAAATGCAGCTTTGTCAGGACTCAATTCAGGACTCAAACACACAAGGCAGCAGACTGGTACAGTATAAGGCAAAACAGTGGTAGAATAAATCTTTTGTTGAAGAAAACTTCACTCAGGTTCCAAATTGAAAAATAATCTTTACTTCAGCTTCAGAGGAAAACAGATGTTAATGATGAACATTTCACTGTGCAGTGGAGAGAGTTCAAGTCATGAAATGTCTTCTGAAGATAAACATTCAGAGCAAAGTTTTATACTATTACATTAAAGATCACCTAAAACAGTGGGTTGTGGGCTGGGCTAGTCAAGAGGTCTGAGTGACAACAAAGGTGAATACATCATATTGAGAGTTGACAGCAACAGATTCCAAATGCAAATACCACACTTGAAATGAACTCTAGACCTTTTATCTGCTCCTTGTAAATGAAATGACAAGGGAATAACCCATACCTGGCCATGGAACAGCTGAGCAGCCAATTGTCCAATTACTTTAAAATTATTACTATAATTATTATTATTAGTAGTAGTAGTATTTTATAGGCTATCAATAAAATGTTGATTCATTTAATTGTTATTTTGCTATTATTATCGGTGAAGAATCTCCTGACCACCCACGATAATCCATAGAAAGCAGAAGTGTTTCGCAATGGTGTCTGTGCCTTGTGTTGCATCTCATACCTACAGGAATGGGGAGCAACATTCACTGAGGTAAAGGTCCTTTCCTGGACCCTGCGGAACAGTGTTCTGCAGTGGGATGAGGTTGAATGCTCCCTACAGTATGTAACCTCAAAGCTGCAACAGATCAACATTGACGAAGCCCAGCTGACTGCTGGAACAACTTCAGTGAAGATCTACACCACTGAGAAGATCACGCAGTCGAACACAGACGGTAAACCAGCAGACGAGCGCTGGGCAGAGATGTTTGCCCATTTCCAGATGAGGGGAGTTCCGTTTAAAAACATTGGTCTAATCTGTCAGTTCGCCATGTGTTTACCTGGCACGATTGTCCCTGTGGAGCCGATGTATTCCATCATGAATAACACCTGGACGAGTGAGAGGAACCGTATGGGACTGACAACTCTGAAAGCACGACTCATTACACAGGGAAACTTTGATGATAGCTGCGCAGAGTTCCACGGAAAGCTCCTGGGAAAGGCTCTTTCTTGGTCTGTTATTAACAAGGTGCAATAGTGGTTTAATGTTTTGACGTTTTAATCTTTGTAAATTCACCATTTTTAAGTTTAGATTCTGTGAAACATATGGAGTGTTGGAGCAGCACATGGAGCAGCATAAAACTGACCATGACCAGCTGGTGGCATTGCATTGCGAAGATGTAAGTTGAAGTTATTTTTGTTATAAAGATTATACATTTTTTTAAAGTTTTTGTTATTTATAGGCTATTTCGATTTGTACATTGTTTTGTTAAAAATAAATTAAAAAAAATAGCTGGCAGAGAATGTGTCAGTTGGCCATTTAGCCGGCAGCCTGCGCTTGTGCACACTGACGAATTCCTTATGTTTTTGAAAGGTATCTGACAATCAATAAATTGTTACATTACACCAGTGGAATCCTTGTATTTTGTGTTTACTAGTGTTATTATACAGTTTTAAAATAATAACAATGTTTTGGTGGATTTTGGAGACAAAACATCATTTTTCGTTTGCTGAGGTGCTGTCCATGGTGTTGAAAGGTGCAGTCACTAGGTGTGCTAAGCGCTGAAATAATTGTCCTCCATCCTGATGAAAACGCCCATGGTGCGTGCAGAAGCGCATACATGTGCGCGTACATGAATGTGAAGTACACTTAAAGGTCTCGGTTTGCGGGTTTGAAAATGTGGTCACCCTAGTTTAGCCAAACTGGTATCGCGCTATTTCGTCCCCATAGTCACAATAATTATCTATTGAATCGTGTCCAGGAGACGATTGTCCGTTTTTTTATTTTCGTAACACAGAATGACATTTAAAAGGGAGGTGCAGATACGTACAGTGAATATCCTCTACATATTGAATTTCATTCACAGATTCAATTGAACTGTATATAAATGTCAGTGTTTATATATGATATACTGTACGTATAGCCTTGTTTTTGTATTATAAATATGATAATATTGTCTGGTTATAGAGCTTTGCCCACTTGGCTCCGCGTTGCCTCCACGTTTCAGGAACTGAAGTTCCCATTCATTCACACTTTTCAGAAAATCCTTACAGTATATAATATAGCGGCGAAAATACGATGACGAAAATAGTCGGACAATCGTCTCTGGGACACGATTCAATAGTCTAATTATCGTGACTATGAGGACGAAATAGCGTGATACCGGGTTGCGTTTCCCGCCTGGGGCACTGTTGGCACCGTGCTCCGGTGGGTTATCGCCCGATCAGGGGCCTTTCTGTGTGGAGTTTGCACGTTCTCCCCGTGTTCGCATGGGTCTCCTCCAACATAAGGACCCCGACAAAAAACGTGCAGAACACTTCCTGTCCTGTCCCTGACCACGGCATGGACCCACCACCTGGAATTGGTCCCCGGGCGCTGACAAAGTGAGGGCTGCCCACTGCTCCTGGCTGCCCCTGGAGGAAGGACGGCCAGGATGGGATAAAAGCAGAGACTATATCTCACTGTTCGCCACTCCTGCATGTGTGTGTGTGTGT
>OMKR01048722.1:0-13651 GCA_900302355.1 Cyttopsis rosea | reverse complement strand
ATTTTATATATATATACAGAAATATATATATATATATATATATATATATATATATATTTGTTTGTTTTTTGTTTTTTAAACCTCCAAAAAAACGTAAGTAAAGTACGTTCGTTCCCTTATGACACCCATCACCTTCTGATAGGGCGTGAATTCCTGCCCCAAGCTAACGCAGATGGCCTCTCTGGAGAGGCGAAGACACGGCCATGACTGGACAGGTAGCCTGCACCGGCAAAGCCCTTGGCCGGGTGAGGAATCCTGCAGATGGAAGGGCTGTGGGACTGGGATCTCTGCAGCCTCTCAAAGGATGCCTTCCGGAACGGTGACTGCACTGGGGATTGTTGTGACCCCACCAATGACCCATTGGACTCCGTGAATGACGCAGAGAGTGATGAACTCCAACGACTCTGTCCCATCCTGGGAGATGATAGATCTGGGGAATGCACACGTTTTCTGGTGATTCAGAGCATCACAGACGTCATTGGGCATTGCTCTCCCGACTACTTAAAAGGATTGGTTCACTATTTTCCAACCCAGAAAACCTCCCATCATTCACGACTGTTCACAGCACAACCATGCTGAATGTGTTACTAGTGAGAAACTTACCACTCTGCTACAGCTTCTCACTGTGCTTAAATGGAGTCCAATGGGGCAAATGTTTACGCCTTGAAAAAACATTAAATCTCCTTTTCAAAACTGGGGGAACTATAAATAAAATAGAAAATAATGGATTTTTTTAAGCTTTAAAACTAATGAGGGTGTTGTTAAGAGCTACATGTAATGCAAACCTGACTGGGGCCTTGTAACGGGAGATGCGAGGCAGCCAATTCGATCCGCAGGGTGCTGCGCGTCATTCTCCAGACTTCTGCTCTTCCTGACGGCCTGGAGGGAGCGCAGGCTGGTCCTCAGAGGAAAGCTGAGATCCACCGCCCTGCTTTTCGGTGTGGCTTCTGCAACAACACACACTAGGATCAACTCCAACAGAGTTGGTCAGTCAATCTGTCCCTCCGTCCATATGTCCTACATAAAGGGTTTGGGTCCCTGGAGGTCATTTCCATCTACTTTTGAGGCTATGGATGTTCTATGACAATTGACCTCTTTAAGACAAAGGCATAAAGAGAATATTGGATATAAATGAGTGGAATGTCACCCTTCTTTCGAAATATGGAATGCTTGTTTTGAAGACCACAGTGAATATGGTAGGTGTGTGATGCTCCGTGTACCTTTACTCTGAGCAAGCTTCAGCAGCTTGAATTGCGTGACTTGCTGCTGGAATTTCCTCAGGTGAGGGCTGCCGCAGCTCTCCCGGTCGGTGTCGTTGCTGTTAGATGGATGCGGGACCATCGAGGCAGGGCTTCTGGGTGTAGTGGCGCTTGCGGGCCGTGTGTAATCACGTCGCAAACCTGAGGGATGGGGAGCAAATCTGTGTTGTACGTGGCACTTGGGCCAGCAGAAAGCTCAGACTAAAGCGACTCCAGACTCACTGTCCTCCTGGAGGCGGGCCACGATGTGGACATCCACCACGTCCCGCAGTCTGTAGTCCATGGATATGAAGTGTTCGCCATTTACTTCACCGGCATCATCTGTCCAGGTTAAAAACACATTTACATATACACACAAATACGAAAGAAAACGCATTTTCCATTGTGCGTAGTATGGTGCATGAGCTATACGTACAGTAGGCAAGAATATTGTTTTGGGAAGCAATATTTCAAGATGTGACTAATGGGGTTTTGTTGTTTCGTTTGTTTGTTTGTGTCATCCCCACTGAATGTTCTTGTCGTCATCTTACCTAAACCTTCAGGGCTATCTGATGTTGTGGGCATTGATCTTTGGTCTTCAGAAGAACGCTCCCAGGCATAATCAATGTCCTGAAAACCCGCAGGCGGCCTGTCGGAGCGGCTGCTGACAATCCTCCTCGATTCTACAAATGGAGACCACGCAAAAGGTAAAGCATTCATAACGGTCACAGTTAACAAAGAGTGTTCCCCCACGGAAGGGGTTAATTAACACGATGGCGGTAATTTGTATTGGAGCAAAGAAAACAGAATTTAAAATCCGATATGTCAGGTGCTTACTTCTGTCCAATATATTGTTTAGTACGCGGCGCGCCACCTCCATCTCAGGACTCGGGTTATCAAGGGCTCGTCTGGACCACTGAAGAGCAGACTCGCCGTTTTTTGCCACAAATAGCGCCGTCCTCGGGGACTCGTACAGCCTTCGAGGAAAAAGAGTGCACGTTTATCACATACATGTAGGCGCGCAAGGACGGAATCTTTCTTCGTGGTTGAATGAGGCAATACCTCATTCTGACTCTTTGAGGGCCACACAGTCGAGGCTGGTGGAATTAGGTTTTGGGATAATTGTACAGCTCGGTTTGCAGGAAACACACATAATAACAGCATGACAACAACAACAATGTCCGTATAGCAGTTGAGAAGAAGCTGTTTCTGAAGTACATCGTCCTGGAGGATAGTAGTTCTGTATTTTTTGGTGGTGAACGGCGATTGGTTATTTTTATTATTATTATTTATTTTACTTTGATGCCTCAGATCTGGCACACTGAAACCCAATTAGCATAATAGGCTGAAGTTCCAGTGCTCCTGTCCTACGAAGTTAGAACGACAATCGGATGATATGGGAGCAGAACCCACGGCTCGGATGAGAAATCCAAGGATGAAAGAAACGATTAGACACATTTTCCAAAATCTCTTTCAAAGTCCTACAAGACCCAGTGATGGAAGCACCTACCAGCAGACTCCATCCTCCAAGCATTCGTCCACGTTCAGGAGCGCCACTGAGTCCAAAGCCGATGGTTCTTCTCTCGGCCCGGTATCCCACCCCCACGGCCCCTGCTCTGCGATGTTAGGGCCGCGGGGTGGCGGTTGCGGGGTCACCGTCCGATCGGGGTCACCATAAGACGAGTGGAAATGATCCGGTGTGTCTTGGCGATCGTCCCCGTCGCCGGCCCTCGCCATTGGCTCAGGATCCATCCAGATGCGGGGGATCTGAGCGCGGGTCGCTCCCCAGAGCGTTTTCGGGTTAGTCGGGAAAAAGACAAAAGCCCGAACTTGGCGGTGGGTTAGAAATATTCCTGCTCGTCGTTTGCCGTTGGAGTTCCCTTCCCGGAGATTCAAATGTAAACCCAATCACTTTGTTGAGCTCAAACTCAACACCTCCATCTGCCCGTAATGGTTGATAACACGCGCAACGCTCAACACTAAAATACCTCCAATGGCCTCGAAGTTGAAGAAAATCCCACAAAGTTTCAGTGATGGTACCGTCGGTGTGCACACAAAGCCACTGTGGCACCGGGGCTGTATTTGACCCAGATCTGCTGGGCTGAGTAGTGCTGTTTAGTATAGAGCCTCAACAGATTGGATGACTTTAAAACTGTGTCAGGGGCTTAAAGGGGGGATTAAAGAGTCCACGAGAAGGCTCTAAAAATAAGAGCTACCTGAGATGAGAGGATCAGCACCTGAATGACCAACTTAGTGGAAAATCTAGGTGTCCCCACAAAGCCTTGATAGGCGTGTTACCTGTATATCCCATTTATTTCCCTTCATTTAAAATGACCGGGGCAAATTTTCACAACAGCAAATCAAGATATTAACGTACACCAGTCAAAGTCAGAAATAAAGTGGTGTAGGATGCAGAATAGATCATCAGAAATAAGTGTGAATCTGCTGTGGAAGCTCCGCATGCTGGCGACTGTATTGCAGTTTACTTATTTTTGCTTTGCCGGGGCTCAACACGCAGTGAGAACTCAATTGCATGCGGCGTTATCTGCAGGTTGAGGAGATGCAAATGAACTTACAACGTCAACCTCTCTACTCCAGAGTCACACTGATTGTGTGCACTGATTGTGGGGGGGGGCACACAATCTGTGTTGCAGGGCCGGCCTGACGCATAAGCGAACTAGGTGTCCACTGCGTGTCCCCGTTCACCATTTCTTCAAAGAAAACATTAAATAAACAGTGTGTTTGCATTTAGATGTACAGTATTTATCCTCCTCTTTTCCTAATTGAACGAAACAAAAAAAAAACCTGTGTGTCCCGTGCCGTGTCACACATGGCAACTTAACCGCCTCTATTTTTCCAGATAACCCAATTAATTTGAAATAACTTTAAAGCTAGAATCTCGAAGATTTTCATTTAAATAAAGGTCTGTTAAGTCACTATCACCGAATGAGGCAACACAAAAGTGATTGAGCCTCTGTTCCACTGATGAAAGCCCTTGCATTTGCAGTATTCTGAGTATTAAGAACCAGGTGTCGGTGGTGACATTCCCGAAAAAAATCACAATCGTCGCACAGTTAGTGACACGTTTTCCATCAGCCAGCAGTGGTTGGTCCACCAGAGAGGGGAGGCGGAGCTAACGCAACAGACTCGCTCTTCGCCGGCACCCGGTTCGGCACCCGGCGCGGGCGAAGACAATCACATTTGACTATCTAGAGGAAGTAAAAGTCGTAACAAGGTTTCCGTAGGTGAACTTGCGGATGGATCGTTAACGTGAGCCCCGGCGGCAGCGGTAGCGAGACCCGGCCGGTCACACAAAACACCTCGCCTCAAAAACAAGTGCAAATGCAAAGAAAAAGAAACAAATTAGTCGTTCAGATGAAGGGAACTGACGTCACCCAGGCGACACAGTTTGGAACTCTGGGAAGTGTAGTCCAAAAACGCCTGCAATTCGATTACCGTCATAGGGCCAAAAACAAAAAAGGAAATCTTTGAGATTGGCACTTTAACTGAAATTTAAGAAGAGACACAAATCTTACTCCAAACGACACACCACCAGACCAGGGTCTGCGGGGCAGGAGGGGTGCAAGTGATTCGGGTTCGCCATGCTTGGATGACTCGCACCACGCAGTTTTAACTGCATATACCAACAGCACACATTGAGTGCTGGTGGGTTGGTGCGGTTGGTGTTTCTATGTTTATTAGTCTCACCCGTGGTGATTCTCCCCCTCCTGGAGAAGTATTGATGATTAGTTGTTTATCGATCAAAACATGGTCAGATCGTGCTCCAAAGAGGGGGATCGGTGGCGGTCTTGTGCAACAAAAAAGCTGTGTTCTGGTCATCGCACAGGTCGTCCCCAGGACAGTTACTGCAACAGTATTTGTTGATGAAAGAATGAATATAGAGCGGCATTGTAGGTCGAGAATTTGAACTCCACTTGCAGATCAACCCTGTCCTAGATGCAACGGCATACAAATACTCTGTTGTATGCCAAGCATGCATATTGTGGAGAGGGGTGTTGTGCATTTATTACAGATTATTCAGTGTTTTTACCAGCAGTGCAGTAGATACTGGCGCTGATGTTTGCACAAGGTGTCACTTTTGAAATTGTAGCTTCCTCACTGCAGATCATGTCGTTGCACACGTGTTCTATTCAGCCACTTCCTCAGATTGCATCTTCTGAAAAAAAACAAAAAACAATTGATGTGGAGGGTTTACTGCTCCATTATAAGACCTCCGTCTGACTGTGTCTTAAAAACATTTTAATATTATTATTGTCCCATATAATAATAATAAAAAAAAATGTTAAAAAAAATGTTATGTAGGCTATTTGTTGGTTTTATTTCACCTCTAGTGAAGTGTCTTGTGGTTCAGAAACTTCAAAAACGCTTTGCAGAGACCCACAGCAGAGAAATCCAGAGGTCCATGTATGTTTTTATTTTATTTTTTATTTTTTATTTTTTTAATAAAAATTAAATAGAAAAAAATATTACAATTTCTTCATACACTGTTTTTTTTAATAATAAAATATATGTTTTGTGAAAATGGTGGAAATAATAATAATAATGTTGAAACAAATTGTATTATTTGTATTAGTAGTACTATTGTTATCAATTAAATATTAATTATAATTTAATATTAATTATAATTTAATATTAATTATAATTTAATTATAATTATTATTAATAGTTATAATACTATTAATATTTCTGAAGGGAAAAAAAACCATTGTTATGTATTCTTTTATTTTTCCTTCTGTATTTCCTGGGGATGTGTCACACACGTCACGTCTGTTTTATGTTGATGCTTCTGCACCTGCGCTCTAGGCTCTTTCAGTCTCACCCGGGTCTTCGGGGCAACCGCCGACTCTCCTCCTCCTGGCCCCCGTGTCGCTCTAACCGCGGACCCGAAGAACAACCGTGCCCGTTGTTCCACAGACGGGGCCAGGATGTGTGACCGAGAAGCCGGCTTTTAAAATGTAGCCCATCGAGAAAGAGATTGAGACGGAAGAAGAGATGAAGAACGAAGAGTCGAAGGCGGCCAACGGGAGCGCGACCCCGCAGGTGAGCGCGGAAGGATATGTTATCGATATAATTATTAATATCGCTAATAGGTTAATGCGGCGGTTGCCGATAACTGGACCTACTTTCTAATGCGGAAGGGGCTCTCCGCCTGGGATACAGTGTTTTATTGGACTCGAGGTGTTGAATAGGCTCCGGTCCGTCTCACCGTACGTAACGTGGACAGACCGGTTCAACTTCTTCCCTCGGAGTTCAATGACGTCACGACCCCAAATTACAATGGAAACACGGAGGCGGTGTTTGTATTAAACAAGCTGGAATTTATTTGCGTTTACCTGCGTTTAAAGGTACAAGATGTAACTTTTCCGCGTTAAAAATTCACAAAACGACTCCACCTATGTTACGTATTTTGTTGAGTCGTGTACTTGCATTATCCCCAAATTTTCCAACAGTTTTCAAACCGGGGAGAAATCCGTCATTTTTAAGTCGGTAACGGACCGTTTCACGAGGTCGCCTCTACCCCCCCTACTGCTATAACCTCCAGGACAATGGAGGGGATTTTACAATAATGACTGTTTTTTTTATTTATTGTTACAGTCATCTATGTTACTATATTATCGACATTTTGGACTAAATCATATCCTAAAATAATGGCCTAAGTCATTTTTGAGGAAAATGTTATTTTTGCCTAAGTAATCGAATCCTCTTATGTAACATATTTGACAGGCAGTAAATATCACATATTCTATTTGGTTCAGCTTACTCTGTTTTTCTCACAACTTGAAAATATGACTTATTATCTAACAATAGAATTCTTCTCAGATCGGGATCCCAGAGACTAAATCTAAACGGGCCTAATGCCTACGAAATTGAGGGTCCTTGATGTGAAAAAGGTTGAGAATATTTCAGGAATTTTACATTAAACCCCTGCAGCAGAATTCCTTGTACAGTATCTTGCCCCACTTGGGGATATAATTTCAAGATATTTTGTAATGTATTGCCTTTAAATCCCACAGATATATAAATGGTTGTATGTATAAATGGATGTAAAAATAAAAAAAAACAAGTAAAAATGATGCAGAATAGATCTGACATTGTTGTGTTGTTACATTCTGACCTGCCAAGTGTATAAAACTAGCAGCAGCGACTTTGTTAATAATAATAATGATGGAGGAGTCCAATCCCCTCGTGAGTGTGAACCCTTTTGCATGTGCATAGGCTCATAGGTGGATGTGGTTTCTAAAGATTTTCACCAGTCAGACACCGGATGAGATAACTTTTTCAAGTCGTTACAAATCTGAAACACACGAATCACAAGAAATTCAAATACCTCCACAAATCACCTGTTACCTCGTCAACTTTTATCATCTGACTACTTCATGTTGTAAAGTAATTATAGTTTCAACAGCTCCAGGCTTTATAGTTAGTGAGTATTGTAATAGGAGCTATGTACTTACTACTTAACATAATAATATTATTATTTTAATTATTATTATATTTAAAAGGCTGTTATGTGTGTTGAGGGTTAGGGTTAGTTAGTTATTGTTATAACTATCTTAGAATAATCAACTGGAGCGGAAGTTTTGTTGTGGCATTTTGCACAGACTTCCTCTTCACAAATTGCAACGCAATGTGAAAAAACGGGTTCCCCTCCTATGCAGAGATAAAAGCATGCCCGCAGGAAAAAAAACGCCGCTCTTTCACACGCCTTCCACAAAGACCAATGACAATGTCCTATAAATAAAGCTCATGATGTACAAGCCGCACTTAACCTTCATGAAATAGCTCTCAGTCAGTCAGTTCACCTTAAATAGTTTTTTTTTCCTTAAATGTTCTTCACTTGTTGAGCAGTTGCAGCAGTTGCTCTAGTCTCATTCCAAATGAAAATCTATACAATAATACATTGATTAAATTAATCTTTATAGTAACTAAAAGGGATTGAGAGTTGAAATGGCTAGTTCCAGATTTCTGAATATATCAAAATCTCTTTGTCTGTCTTTGATTAGAAGGGATTCCAATGTAGTAGTAGTAGTTGTAATAATAATAATAATAATTATTATTATTATTAATCATAATGTGATTCTATTTTTTTCTTTGCTAGAATTCCGTGCATATAAATGGACATACTGTGGCTCCTAATCAGGCTGCAGACCCGACACCGCAGCCTGAATCCCGACCCTCGACCCCTGCCTCTGTTCTGGACCAGCACATCCCCAGGGAGCAGTGGGGTGGCAAGTACGAGTTCCTGCTCTCCTGCATCGGATACTGCGTGGGACTCGGGAACGTGTGGCGCTTCCCCTACCTCTGCTACCGCAACGGAGGAGGTGAGCTGAGCACGGGGAGTCGGCACTGAACTCGCCCGTATGCATGGAAAAGTACAAACAAGTTGTGTGACTAAATCCATGCGGATAGGCTCTTTTAAGTCTTTTAAGTCCACGCCCAGGAATGTGCTCTATGAGTTTTTGTTTGACAGTGGCAGTTGATTGTTTCTCAAGTCTCCAGTGCATGTGTGCACATTTTTGTAATGGGGAAGGATTAACAAATTTAGATCTTCCAGCATGAGTGCTTGGATTTTGGCCAATAATCCATATATACGTAGTCTATGGGAACAAGCTCAAGACAATGCCCCTACAAGTGTTGTCTACCTTCACACCTTAAAAACCCTTAGAATTCCATTCAAAACTGCACTGTTTATTTTTCAACATCGGGGTTCACCATCGTCTCCACTCTGAGACGGTTCCTTTCTCCAAAGTTTGTCTTCTGATTGAGTGATTGTTGGGGATATGATGTTTTTATCTGAGGGTGCTGTTCACTTTGCACCTTTTGCACGTGCCCGATCTTTGCATTCTTGCCAGGAGAGACGGACCCCGCCACCAACAATGGAAAAAGCATATAGAGGAGCACATGCATAATGCAAATACTTTGAATGGCTGTTTCTTATAAAGTGGCAGTGCAATAAATGATCAAATGTGGAAGGTTAAAGGATTTTCTTAAATTTTTTTTTATAATCTTACGGATTACCACGTTAACTTCACATTACAAGGGGTGGTTCAGTGTACTCTACACGTCTTCTTCACATTGGCCCATATCTTACGCCCACAGGTGTGTTTCTCATCCCCTACTTCATAATGCTGTTCTTTACTGGTGTTCCACTCTTCCTCATGGAGTTGAGTCTGGGCCAGTACGGAGCAGCCGGCCCCATCACGGTTTGGAAGTGCTGCCCCCTCCTCAAAGGTAATACTTCCACTTCCACTGGGCACGTTGGAGCGCTCCATTCAAGCTGTGCACCCTTATATTATAGCTTGAGCACAGTCTTTTATGTTACCTTTGAAATTAGTTGAGTTCACAGTTGAGAGATTACTATAGTGACATAATAACCATCTTGTTACACTGTTAGCAGTTCTTTGTATCCATAGAACCCTTTATTACAGACCCACCTGGACCCCACTGTTCTAAGATTCATCTGTCTTCAGGTATTGGCATCGGGATGCTCTGTGTTTCCACCCTGGTGTGCCTCTACTACAATGTCATCATAGCCTGGACGTTTTACTACCTGGGAAGCTCCTTCCAGAGCCCCCTGCCCTGGTCCTGTGATGCCGTGGCCAATGCTGCATTTTGTGGCAACGGCACCACTGACAACAGCTCCTCTGGCACAACCCTCAGCCCCTCTGAGGTTTTCTGGAAGTAAGTCTCTGTGCAATCCTTTAAAAGTCTCCCTCACTCTGAACTGCAAAAGTCTACCAGTTCAGGTTCACACAGGCTGGCTTTGTCAGCGTGTTTACATGCTATAGAATAGTGTGAACAAATGTTTGAAAAGCACAAACACAAGTTTTAAAAATGCGTACGCCCAGTGTCATGTAAGAAGTTGCTCAGGACGTAAAGTGGGTCGTCTAGTAATCCAAAGGTTTGATCCCCGGCTCTTCCTGCTAGCATGCTGAAGTGTCCTTCACTTAGTGAGACACTTAACCTAATTAGTGCATCCATCGGTGTATGAATAATTGTAAGTCGCTAAATGATGATGTATGCAACAAAATGCTTCATCTTCATTCCAATCTCAATGTGTGTGTTTGTGTGTCCTAGTACACGTGTGCTAGGCGTAGTAAATAGCGAGGGACTCCATGACCCAGGACCGGTCAGGTGGCCTCTGGCGCTCTGCCTTTTGGCCGCCTGGATCATCATCTTCCTCTGCATGCTGAAGGGAATCCGCAGCTCTGGGAAGGTGAATCAACACAATGCTGTCCAAATCCCCCTTCTACCCCTCAAACTCATACATCTGTTTCCCTGATGCCTTATTTTTTATTTTTTGTCATTTTTGTAACATTTGTGTGAATGTTTCCAGGTGGTTTACGTCACGGCCACATTCCCGTACTTTGTCCTACTTGTTCTAATCATCAAGGGTGCCACGCTCGAAGGTTCGCTTCAAGGTGTTGCCTTCTACCTCACGCCAGACTGGGGCCAACTAGCCAACGCACAGGTATTTCCCACGGCCATCCCAGTGCATAACCAAGTCTCAAAGTATGTGCAGAACTGTGTTGTTATCGGAACAATATCTATGTAAGGGATAACGTGCAGCAGCCGGTCGTTATCGCAAAATAATAACCCCCGTCAGGGTCAGTACAGGAAGGGGGTTCTTTTGCGATAATGACCGGCTGGCTGCACATTATCCCGTTTATTACACGTCTATTTACTAAGTAACATAATACATTCAGATGTATATTGATTTCAATTGATTTTAGAACTACTATGCCTAGTTTAAGAAGAAAAATAGTCCAGAGCAATGTAACAAAACACTGTGAAACAAGGGACATGAAACAAGGCAGAGAAGTGATTATTAACAGATCAGCAGTCATTACTCAGAAATACCTGACCGCCGATTGCCGCTATTGACCAATCAGAATGGAGTATTCCATAGAGCCGTTTAATAAAGAAGGTTAGTTGATAGATCGTGCCTTGTGCGTTTTCCTCTTCCAAAATGCAGGTGTGGAATGACGCAGCCTCGCAGATCTTCTACTCCTTGGGCATCGGAGTGGGAGGCCTGCTCTCCATGGCCTCGTACAATAAGTTTGACAACAACGTCATCAGGTTCGTACGTGCTCTGCCTCAACGTCCGCCGCCATCACTGCTATCACAACGGGAATGGAAACTGGAATTTTAATCGAGGCACCGCTGTTTTCAGGGACACTCTGATTATCACCATAGGGAACTGCAGCACCAGCTTCTTCGCCGGCTTTGCCATATTCTCCATCCTTGGTCACATGGCGTGGAAGAAGGGAGTGCCTGTGGGCAAGGTGGCCGACACAGGTACTTACTTTGGTCACATGACTTAACAATGTAGAACCTCCTCATCCAAGCGTTTCATCTAAATGATTTGGGAAAGTGTAATACATAATAAAAAAAAATTATATAATGTAATTAAATTTTTAAACGGATAGACAGCATGACCGAAACATATATTCTCAAATTCACCATCTCAAATAACCATTTATAATGCTTTTGAGTATATTTTTTTGTTTTTCTATGTATTTCTTTGTGCTTCTTCTGGTATTTTTTTTTGTGTTCCACGTTGTTAATTGGTTCCCCTGATCCCTCATGCAGGTCCTGGGCTGGCCTTCGTAGCTTACCCAGAGGCCCTTGCTCTTCTGCCGGGCTCAGTGTTCTGGTCTATTCTCTTCTTCCTCATGCTCTTCATGCTGGGCATCGATACACTGGTAAGACTAGTTCTGCTTTCATTTAATCAAGCACGGAATAGTAGCACTGATGGAACTTATGCAATTTACTGAACTTCAGACTGTTGATGTTCTAATCAATGCTTCCACCTCATTGGTTATAATATCCACATTCCTGGTAATGATTGTTTTTGTATTATCTAAATATCTTATGAAAGCACCAATAGTCATTAGGGGTGCCATGATTCTCCAAATCCACGATTCGATTTGACCTTCGATTTTACGGTCACGATTTGATTCGATTTTCGATTTAAACATTCAAGACTATCGAGTTTTGATTTGTGAAGAAAAAACACTTGTTACTCAATAAGTAACTTTTATTTGAATAATAACAATTATAAATAATAACAAATATATGAGACTATTTTAACAACGCACCTAAACAGTTAAGCGCTTTATCAAAGCTAGACTCTAGAATAATGAACAGTTGACCATTTACCACGCTATTAACTTTACTTTACTTTACTAACTTTACTTTGATTTTATGCCCTAATAAGTAGAAAGTAGAAAAACGGATGTTATTTTTGTCAGAGGGGAACGCTGGAAGTAAAATCAAATTAAGTTGTAGCCTACTGATGCTACCTGTGTCTTCTACATGTACTAAATCGCAATCGGCTCGGTCGTCAACTCTCACCTTATGTCATCGCCGCGAGGTAGCAGATGGGAAAAGTTGTAATAATCCATGATCCATACAATGAGTAATTTCCAAAGCGCCCCTGTCCCCCCATCCATCCGTTTGTTTTACATTGGCTCCTAGGTGCATATAACGTAAAATATTGCCGTAAAGCAGTTCTGCCGCTGATTAGCGAACGCGTCCGCCATATTGGAGCGGTCGAGATCCGCTAAATCCCTAAAATATCGTAAAATTATCAATATCGAAGCATTTGTCAAAAAATATATGAAATAGGAAAATAAAATATTTATATTTTAATCTGAATATGAAAATTTGGATTTAGTCAACATTGCCCAGCTCTGGTCATTATTAACTTCTAGGAGGAATCCGCTTGTCAATATTTTCATAAATATGCTTGCTATCAAAATTGCCTGGATATGTAAGATAATTAATCAAGGCCATAGCTAATATTTATGACACTAGATAAAAACAAATAAAACATCTCTAATTCTATAAGCTTATACCATGATATGTATTATTTGTTCTCATGTTTTGTTCCACCTTTTTCGGCGCGCTGGGTTACAGTTTGGCAACATGGAGGGCATCACCACGGCGGTGCTGGACGAGTTCCCACAGCTCCGAGTGAACATGAAGCAGAAGACCTTGTTCCTGGGAGCACTCTGCTTCAGCTTCTACCTCATGGGGCTGCTGCTCATCACCGATGTGAGTCTATGTGCTTTGCAGTGTTTATTATCGGGTTCTGTCCGTGAGTTTGGACTCCACAGCCTGGTGTCAGAATTAGATTATTTATGCGGTATGGACCGAATTCGATAAATTATATTGAATATGAAAAACATGTTGTTTTTTATGCCTTAGTAGTTAATCTGTTCTGTTTTCTCTGTTTTCAGTTTTTTGTATTTTTTGATTTCTATTTGGATATATTTGACTATTTTTCTTTTTTTTACTGCACTTTTTATTCTATTTCATTCTATAATATTCGTATTTCTTATTTATATATATATATTTTTAAGTTAAAAGAAAAAAGTATAATTTCT
>OMKR01048716.1:0-14407 GCA_900302355.1 Cyttopsis rosea | reverse complement strand
CGAGGCCCCGAGCAGCACCAGGCACACGGGGAACTCCGTGCAGGACTTCTGCAGGGAGTGGACCCGTGCCACCTGGCTCCGCTGCCACTGGGTGTTGACCAGGTCGGCGCAGGGCACCAGCAGGTCCGGCCGGAGGTGGATGGGGACAGCATGGATCCTCTCTGGGTCATCCTCCGCCTCCGATGGTTGACCGGCCCCTTCCCCGCCTCCTGGTTGGACGACATCCACATTCTCTGAAGCTTCCTGGTCCAATGTTGAGGCTCCACAGGCTTCAGTCCCTGTGAGGGTCTGTGCTGGACCCTCCTCGCTCGCTGCTCTCGGAGAATCTGGCTTTGGGGCGGTTTGCAGGTCGTCGTCGCGTCCGTCGGCTCTGGAGTTTGTCGATGGCGTCGGTTCGCACCTGTCGTGATCGGAGTTGAAGGGGAAATGATGGTCATTCAACTCCAATCCCCTCGGGTGTGTAACGGCTACTGAATTACCAATGTTATTCATCTCTTCTTTTAAATTGACTAAACAGGCGGGCGACAAACCGCTCCCACAGGTGCAGGTGACCATTCCATGGCTGAAGTTTCACGTCCTAAACATCCCCTGGACACACATTGAGGATTTCTCACAAACACAGTTAAAAAATGTCTCTGTGGGTGTAGATAATATCCGTGATTTTGCAGGAGACTCTGTTCACCAAGCATTTCCACACCAAATACACCATATGAGACAGGGATTAGGGATGCACCGATTTATTGGCCGTACATCGTTATCGGCCGATATTTGGCCTGTTGACTGCTATGGGCAAATAAGATGACATTCACAGATGGCAGCGACTGATGTTTATCCAGTTTCCCACACATAGACTTTATTTGGCGACCCATTTTAGCATTTTTTTGACATCCGCGATCGATTAACTAGTGGACTCTCTGGTATTACGTTAGATTAGAAGACGCGGACACGGCTCTCTGGAGCTCTCCAAGCAGGAAGTGATGCTGCGTTCATGACAACTCGGAAAACTGTAAGCGATGCTGCATTCACGAGAACTCGGAAAACTGTAAGTGATGCTGCGTTCACAGGAACTCTGAAAACATCGGTATCAGCTAAACCCCTAACAGGGATGGGTATTTTTTGCCAATGCTATGCCAAAATAACCCTCATGGCTGGAAATGAACTACATTTACCTCCTACAATGAACACTGTCTAACCAAACTCTTAATATCCATAAGATGTAGGAACATCATCCTAGTACTAAATACACACATACTAAACTGCTGCACTAAATAGTACGCTAGTATGTTAGTATGATTTGTATGATTTCAGCCACATTGGTCAAAACAGAGGCCTTGAGAAGTTGGACCATATGCAACCCCGCTGAGCCATTTTACTCGTGGTACCATTTCAAGGAGTGTAAACGTGTTTCCAAAGTCCTTCCCAAAACGCTAGGCACAGCATTGCGACCTCCAGTTCTTATGGAGAGCGTGGCAGCAACGCTCCCCCTGACCAGATACTTAACAAAGTTATTGAACTCACCAACTGTGAAGAGGCAACGGCAGAAGACGACGGTGAAGCCTTTTCTACAGCTATGAACATGTGGCAGATAGATACCACAAAACGGGTATTTCACATACTCACAACAAAGTAAAAGGATGTTGGGAAATGCGAGAGGAAGCTGCTTGCTGACTGATAATCAGCCAGAAGATTACACGATGGACACCATCACCACTAACAGTGACTTGACATGTTTTCCTTCACTTCACTTTGCTGTTAAGTCCTCACAGTGTGAGAAGTGTACCAGCAGCAAAACATGTTTGCATCTTTCTGCAAAAGCTGCTTTCTCTCGGTGATGAGGACGGTTGTCGTTGGTTGGGTCACATTAATCTTTCTGTCGTGTCAACATTCAGTGGATTATGCCACAGAGTATAATAAACTAAAAGGTCTGTAGAATAAGAGTGAATGTGCCATGGAAATAAAAAGACCTTTTAATTTCAAAGCAGTATATGACCTTTAACTCAGTAGTTCAGGAATTAAAAGAGAATTTGTATTGAAAAGGGTACAGCGGGCTACGAATGTCCATCATTGCACGAATATTTGGGTCCTTAGGGCTCAATGTAACTGTGCAGTGTGAGTTGTTACTGGCGGTTATAGCTAAATCACAGGTACGTTTTCATCAAAATAAGATGTATGAATACTTGTGCAAAAGGAAATGTATTGTTTCATTTGGGGGGCATAGCTTATGTTTTGTGCTCATTGTGGTGCTAACGAAGTTCTAGTTGTCACTTGTGTTTTATTTACTCTGTGTTTCATATGTTTGATATGTTTATGTTGATATGTGTTTGTATTGTATTGCATTGCATTACACAAGACAAATTCCAACCAATGTTTCATTGAAATGGTAATAAATGATTGAATCTTGAGAATTTAACTGAATTGAATTCTGAAGAATTAATTCTGAGGCTGAAATGCTTCCAAACCCTTTACTGTGCTTGTCGATCAGGATGAATGTATTTACATGTTTTTATGCTGATTTAATCAATTGTACGTTCTGGTTTGATGGAGGGTCAATGTGTTACACAAAGCAGCTGAAATAGACGTTTAATATAAAAATGGAGACACCACTGGTGCCATAGTCTCTTCAAAGAAAAGCAGACGACCTCCGTAGAAGGGTTGGAACCACGTGCACTACTAGTAGCGGGGGCGCGTGGCAGCGGCGCGTTCCTGGAGCAGAGTGATGTCACGATATTCGACACGCGCACATAACACAACAGCAGGATAAACGTCGTTTTCCTCCGCGTTTCACCTACATTCTCAGGAGTTTTCAGGCCGGTTCCCGGTGGGTCTGCGTCCGAATCCAGATCTGATTCCAGGTCAGATCTGGATCTACAACGTGGCTTAAAAGGGAACGGAAGCTCGTTTCCATCTGATCCAAGATCTGCCTCTGAAGGAAAGATGGCGCCGTTCGTGCCGGGGTGCCTGGGCCTCGTGCGCCCACTGCCGGCGCGGAGGAGTCATTACACGTGAAAACATATACTAATAATAACTTCAGTTTAGTAAGTAAAGCTTTATTTATAAAGAACTTTTTAATTAGCAAAGTGCTTCACATAAAACAACACAAAAGACAAATAAAAGGAGTACAAATATTAAGAGATGGACACAAATATTATATATATATAAATAAATAGATAAATAGATCAATCAATCAATCAATCAATCAATCAATCAATCAATCAATTTTGTTATTTATTTATTCATTTATTTATTTTTAATTAATCAATGATTAATTAAAAATAAATAAATGAATAAATAAATAACCAAATATATATATATATATAAACGTGAATAAAATCCAAATCTAAAAACATACATAGCACATAAATACACATTATAAAAAAAAAGCTGACCTGTAGAAGTGTGTTTTAAGAAGTTGTTTAAAACATTCAACACATGTTGCCGATCGAATAACTAATGGGAGGCCTGTTCCACATTTGATCAATTCTGTCCCCTCAGCTTTTCATATTTATTAGTGAACTAACAAGCATATTTCCCCATGTAATTATCAGATCATCATTATCATTTATCGTATAGTTCAACAGTGTGTGACTCTGCACCATCACCAAGGCCATGATGTAAATAACCAGCATGCCTCCCTGTGTTTGGCTGCATCCCAACCACCTCTAAACTAACTACGAGGCCTCCCCCACCTGTTTAGTCTGCACACTATTCTACATACTACTGAGTAAATTACAACTAGGATGCATCAAATAGTACGTGAAAGAAACCAGGACATAACATCTGGTGAAATATCGCAGGATAAACACACTGCACAGTACGCTGAATTGAAGCCTTGGGAGTTGTTTTGAGACATTGAACATGATTTTTAGAACATTAAAGGTGCAGTGTGCAGAATTTAGTGGCATTTTGTGGAACAGACTTGGCAGAAATGGAATATAATATTCATAAGTAGGTATTAATTAGTGTATAATCCCATGAAAATAAGAATCGTTGTGTTTTCGTTATCTTAGAATATGCCGTTTATGTGTACATGGGAGCAGGTCGCCTCCACGAAGGCCGCTATGTTTCTAGGAGCCCAGAAGGGACAAACCAAACACTGGCTCTAGAGAGGGACCATGACCACCGTAGCTTCTCCTACACGAAGGGGAATTCAGTTGGTTGCAATCTGCAACCAATCTGTGGCCGCTAAACTCTACTGTACACACTGCACCTTTAATCTTTTCTTTAGAACATTTTGTCAAATGTGATTTCCACTTATGTTAAAAAAAAAAAAGTAAAAAGATTTCAGTTGAAAGTACCGGCCCGGGGGCCACATACGGCCCACAAGATAATTAAACGCGGCCCACTACATGTTGATAATATATTGCTAGCCTGTAAATTCATTTTAGCACAATGCTTAATTAATCAAAGCAATCTTATTTAATGAATATAAATTTTTTTTATGATTGTCTATTTCTAACAGACATATTATTATGCAATTAATTAAATAAAAATTAATTAAAAGAAGTATTAAAACCACAGGACAATTTATTTTTCCCTTGATGTTCAACGTGCCCTCCCCCTCCCCGGACAAGACAACCTGGCCAGTGGCCCCCAGGTCATTTCAATTTGAGACACTTTTACTGAATAGAACAGATGGATATATACATTAAAAATTCAACCAAGAAGGAACATTTTTAACAAAACATTTGCTTTATTTTTAGCTTTTCATTTTTTTTCTCTTTTAAATCCAAGACAACTCATTCAAGAATAATCAAGGAGAAATCAGCACTAACATTTTTATTTTATTAATATATATTTTTTTGTTTTACATTTTGTCTGAGATGGATGTTGCTTTTTGTCAGAATTGGTCAAAGTAAAACAAACAAACAAAATGAATACATATTCATAACAATACATTAATAATTAATACAATGAAGTGTGGCGTCAATTACAGAATAACAACGGCCCAGAAACGTCATCGTTCTCACTTCTTCTGTGGTACTGCAAGAATCACCAGCACTAACTCAACTCAATCAACGACAGTAGAAGAAGGATTGGAGCGCGCTCACAAAGGTCTGCACTCCAGCCTCCCAAAGAGGAAACACTTTTTTTTTATTTAAATAATATTTTATCAAAGCTTTCTTTTGTTTATCTTCATAAAATGTTTCTAAAACTTTCTTCTTTGTCTTCTTGACTTTCTTTTTTTTTGCATTTTTCATCCTTTTTTTTTTTCTTTCTTGTATCTCCTTTTACCCATGTGTCGGTTTTTGCAACTGCAGGTGCCCGTGTTTAGGTGTGTTTCAGTGTGTGTGTGTCCTTGGCTGAGGCTCGCTGTGTTGTCTAAGTGCCTTTATATGTAAATGCAAAGCCTGCGCACGTGAAAATGTTTTTTTTTGGTTTATGTGTGTATACAAGCGTGTGTGTGCGCGTGTCCTCACACTGCTGTGTTTTGATTTGATCAGCACAGCAAGAGAACACACCGAGGCAGAAGCTGGGTCGAGCAATGAGGAAATGGTGTGTGTGTGTGTGTGTGTCACTAAAATGAGTTTCTAGAGGAGTGTGATGAGCAAATGTGTGTGTGATCACAAGCAGACCAAGTTATTTGGGCATCGATCATCTATGTAGGTTTAAGTGAACATATCAGTGTGTGTGTGTGTGTGTGTGTGTATCAGTGCTGGGCGATATGGATTTGGATTTATTTTAACATATATTTGGGGGAAATTACACAATATCTATAAATATATGATGATATCTGCCATGTGGTCATTTATAGTTTCATATCAGAGTGAAACCCTGTTTTTGCAAATTAACCTCAAATATCAGCCGTCATACTGGAGTTGAGAAACAGTGATTTATCGTCCAGACTGACCAGCTGCAGCCGCCTCCAGCATGACATGTGTGTGTGTGTGTGTATAACTGTAGGATGTTCTTATCAGCATATTTGTGCGCAAGTGTAAATCGACTAAGCTAATTGGACGTCTCTGTGTCTATGCAGGTGTGTGTGTGTGTGTGTGTGTGTGTGTAGATGGTTGTTGGGGACAAATCATTGTGTGTATCTTTACATTTGAACAGATTTTTATTTGACTATTTATGATCAAACATTCAGTGTTTAGATGAAAAGCATTTCAGTTTGATTTCCTCTGATGTCTCATTGAGACACAGTGGTCGTTCTGCTCTCTTTCTAAATTGAGATTTTAAAATCTGATGAATCACAACACGCAGATTATGCTTGTTTTTATTCATATTTAGTCATCAGTCCTTTTTCTGAAGTTATTTTCCCTACAGCCAAGTCCCTGCTGGACGGATCCTGCGTTTGTTACAACAACACGATGCACGTGGATCTGAATGAGCTGCGTAAAGCCTGTGTGTGTGTGTGTGTGTGTGTGTGTGTGTGTGTGCAGAAGGCACGGAGGGAGCTTGGGGAGGCTCAGTCTCTCAGGTCCATGCTGGAGCCGAACAGCGCCACCAGCTGCTCCTCGTAGTGGGCGATGTTCCTCTTCATGATCTCCTTGCAGGAGCCCAGCAGACGCTCGAATGCCTGCACGTCGATCACTGTGGGAGCAGCAGAGGCCACGAGTTAGTACGAGTTAGTACCTCTCTGTTTCAATTAGAATGAGGATGTTGTGATTTCAGAGTTTCCTTATTATCAACAGCACCTACAAAATATAATAACCCACAATGCATTTCTCCCGCTCTCTAGGCGTTTTCGCACCGCAGGAACTTTTTAATAGTTCGAAGAACTTTCGGAGGAACGCCCGCCTCCTTTTTTGTGTCTGCATTGTAGGAACTAGGAACGATCATAGTTCTTAGAACGCCGTTTTGAGGGACTGTTTTAACTCCTACTCCAGGGCAGGTACTTTCCAGCGCAAGAGGAACCTTCAGTGACGTAAGTGCACAGTGATTGGTTGAACAAATGAGCAATGCAGCACCGGCAACCACCATATTTAAAAACCTGCGTTAAAGCGTTAACAACAACCAACAACATGGAAATTTGACGCCTCGCAACACCCAAGCTGTTCAATGAAAACTTAAGCTTTTAACAACTTTTCATCTGTAAGGTCTTTTCTAGACGCCGACCAAGTTTGATGTGGATCTGATTAATCCCCTCAGAGGAGTTCGCGAAAGTACGGAGCCTGAAAATGGGCAAAAAGTCACTAAAATGTTACATGAAATGAAAAATGGGCGACTGTTCCTGTTGGGTTTCGGTCATGGCACCAGAGACTTTTTTGTCTCTAGGGATGTTACATGTGCGTACCAAATTTTGTACATCTAGGTGAAACCTACGGTGTGTGGTAGTCCGTTGAAATTTTGTAGGGGCGCTATCGAGCCATTTTGCCACGCCCATGCTCAAAACCCATAGAATATATAATTTTTCGCCACTTCTGACGCATGTGCAAAGTTTCGCAACTTTTTGAGCATCTTTAGCCCCTCAAAAATGCAATCCTTTCGCCTGAATATTCAAATTACAATAGGGTCCTTGCACCCATTGGTGCTCGGGCCCAAATAATAAATCCTTCAATTACAAATAGGTTTTTGGCGGCATAGGATGGTGCTTGGGCCCAAAATACAATAGGGGCCGCACCCGACTTGGTGGTCGGGTCCGAATGGCCATAGGGCCTGTCCCACTTTGTTTTTGGTCGTAATCGTTCCTAGTCCTTATTTCGAATTACAATAGGATGTCCTCCTCATTGGGGCTCGTACCCTAATAAAAATAGTGTTTTTATTATAGATTAATTTATTTCATTTATTTTATTTTATTTTCCAACATTAATTGAATGAAACAAAAAATCCCTGTGCGGTGTCCCGATGCGGTGCAACCGGCAGTGCAGTAGTACCCTTGCCTTACGAAAGTCAGAGCAAACTTTTAAATGAGGCCTTGTAGATCTAATAGTGTAGATTCAGCAACTGTATTGTTTATTTCTCGCCTCAAATTTGTTCAGAAACAGACTTTGGTGGACTGCTAAGGTGAAATAAGTGAAAGCTGATGGACTAAAACAACACAGAACTTGTGCTTAAACCCCATTGGCTTACTTCACTTCAGTGTAATTTCAGAGTTCCTATTGGCGGTGCGAATGCAAACAAAGAAAAGGCCCTTGAAGGTATTTAGTTCTCAGGGGACTTCCCCAGTTCCCCTCAGAGAGTCCCCACAACTGTTTGGTCCGAAAACGCCTCATGTTCTCCAACACCGTCCTACAGTTTAAGCTCTCTCTTGATTTGGCCATTTCATGTGGAGAAATCACAGCAATTTTGCTTAATTGGAAGTTCTTGTAAATAATGCAGTTTGGTTGACTTTGCAGTAATTATTGGGATTGCAGAATCACAATTTCCTGGAAGTATCGATGAGAGTTTTCCCTTTAAACCATGACAATAAAAACAGCATTTGATGTCGTTTTCAAGTAGTCCACACATAAAAAAACCTTCATGTTCATATCAAGTGGCGTGTGTGTGTATGTGTGTGTCCGTACCCAAACACTTGACGTCACCCTCTGCGTAGGCTGAGGCGGCGCGGGGCTTGTTGGTGACCAGAGCCAGTTCCCCAAAATACTGACCCCTGCTACAGCGAGCGATCTCCACCTCGGCATTGTCTGCGTGGTCCGCCTTCGTCTGGAGAGAGAGAGATAGAGAGAAAAATGAAGGATTAAGTGAATTATCTTCAACCGTTTGGACGTGTAGCTCTATAGCCTTCTTCAGGAGGATGAGGAGAAATCAATAATCAGTTTTCCGCTTTTTGATAATAACTTTGACCATAATTAACAACAGACCAGAGACTTGATTTATTTTGTACAATATGAAATTTCTGCTGCTAGGGGTCTCACAATCAAAACAATAACAAAAAGATGGAGTCTGATGACGTAGAAGTAGCATGGTATCATGGGAGTTGTAGTCTTCATTTGTCACGCGTGTGTCACGCTTTACGGAGACTGCTTCTGTGACAGAACGCGCAGCAAATGGCAATAAATAATGGTGCTCCATCAAACAATAGTTAGTAGAGTAATAGTAGAGCAGTACAAACAACAAGAAAAAAAAGTTATGTGGAGTCCTCTGACGTAACATGCGGTGTTCCCCGTTCCCCGATAGGGTCTAGTCGTTTTTAGACATTTTAATGTGGAAAAATTACATATTGTACCCTTAAGTTTGTTCTGATCATACCCGTGAAATGATAAATGAAGTTGAATCATGGATCGTAAATCCTATCCAATAGAAAGGCTGTGAGGAAGAGGAAGAGGAGGAAGAGAGAGCGAATGCCTTACTTTACTCTTCATCATGATCTTGACGTCTCCGGACTCTACGATGTAAAAGCAGTCTGCCTTGTCTCCCTAAACACAGAACACAATGCAGACACAACCTCCCATTACATTAGAATATCATCAGATTAACTATCTATTATCTATCCATCTACCTATAGTATCTATCTATCCATCTATCATTAACCATCTTATTATAACAGCGCGTATTGGGGCTCATCACAGCGTTCTTTTACACCGTCAATACTTTTATTTGAACACTAAACAAAAAGAATGAACACCATTATTACTAAATGACTAAAATAAATTGTATAACACTGTACTGCAAGGCTGTGGCCCCCTCTAGTGGCAGCAGTCTGTAACTGTATGAGGGAACCAACACCAGTACAAGAATGGTCCCCACGGTGTCTCACCTGCATGATGATTTGTTCGCCATTTGTGAACTGCTTCATTCCTAATACGTCCACGATCTTCATCCTCTCTGACAGCTACAGAGACGGGGGGAGGGAGGCGTGGGGAGAAGTGAGAAAGAAAGAGCGTGTAGAATACCAGCATAGTATCTATAAATATCCAAACCTCTGATACCATGTCGGCTACTTATCCAATGATCGCCAACGCGTTTTATGGGCTTACTTGCTTAGTTCCAACAAGGCGAGTTTAATTTATCATTCATGGCTGCTTGCCGGGAGCTGCTGTCAGCATATTACATGAGAGCATTTATATTATTTGTTGTATGACTTTTTAAGCCGTTACTGTTAATCACAAGTTAATATTTTGAATCTTCAAATGATTGTCACATGATGCATGTGAAGGGAAATCTGTTTGGCTCCAACAAGACAAACTGTTCACAACTTGTTTTACCATTTTAATTTGGTTAGTTGTCACGTCTTTTTTTGTTCAAGTACAGTGTTGCAGTCGGCCAACACCCCATCCACCACACCACACACTGGTGTCCTCACCTCCAGAGACTTGAGCAGAGGCACAGACTCGATAAATGACTCGTACATCTTCCTCTTCTTGGCGTTATTCTTAAGGATGAGCCGACGAAATGTAGCTCGATCCTGGCGAGAAAAGGAAGAGGAGCAGAGAAGAAATATGAGAGATAAGAGACAGAACTTCCAAAGAAAACTCAATTAACACAGAATTCCTCAGAAATTTGTTCAGAAGAGGTGACTTTTTATTTTCTGGTTTAAAGAAGTGACAGATATTTTAAGAATTACACAAGATGTAAGTTTGATCTAGTGTGGCCTTTATTGAAAAGTCATTAAAGTATAAGTACTTTGATATTTATTTCACATTAAATTAATTGTGCTTATTTCACCAGTTACCCTTAAAAGACACTTGAAACACATTTTAAATCGTTTTATTCGTACGGAGCTGTTAGTGTTGCCGTTCCCCTCTGCGGCCACCAGGGGGAGTACAAGCACAAGTTAAAAACAGGAGATCAAGGCTTCATTCATAGAAAAGAGGAGTCCATTCTTGGTGAGATAACTAACCCACAATATGAACGGAGCATGATTGATAAATGAAAACATTTTAAGTTCTTCAGAAAGGATGGTCCACATGCTGTTTAGATTGATATTGTTGCATTCTGAAATGATAACTACGACTCATAAATCTGACCACTTATCCATGTATAATGACCAACGGGAAACGACAGCGTTGCCTTGTAAACAGCTGTTGTGTGTAGTTAATATTGTTTAAAGTGCAGTGTGTAGAATTGAGTGGCATCTAGCGGAACGGACTTGGCAGAAATGGAATATAATATTCATAAGTATGTATTAATTAGTGTATAATCCCATGAAAATAAGAATCGTGTTTTCGTTACCTTAGAATGAGCCGTTTATTTCTCCATGGGGAGCAGGTCGCCTCCACGGACGCCGGCATGTTGCACCGCCATGTTTCTACAGTAGCCCAGAATGGACAAACCAAACACTGGCTCTAGAGAGGGACCTTCGCATTTTTCGCGAGTTTCGTGGCCACCGTAGATTCTCCTCCACGCTTGGAAGGGGAGGGTGACGGGAAATGTATTCAGTTGGTTGCAATCTGCAACCTCACCACTAGATGCCGCTAAATTCTACACACTGCACCTTTAATTTGAGTTTACATCAGTATGGTCTCATCAGTATGGAAAACACAGAAGAGGCTCATGGAAGTTCAGGCCTCGGTCTGGGAGATGTGAAAGACGATGGCAAATACATACAACACTGCAAAAACATTCTTGGCATTTTTCATTTAATGCATAAAATGATTTAAATGTTCAAGAACAGTGTATAGTGGATATATAATATGTGTGTGAGTGCAGGCTCACCAGTCCCCACAGCGCCCCTTCCTGGATGGCGGCGATAGTGGCGGCGCGAGGTGTGTTGTACATGAGCGCCAGCTCTCCGAAGCTGCCCTTATTGTTGTACTGACCCACACACACTCCTTTTACCATGATGTCAAACACACCCCTAGCGAGAGCGAGAGCGAGAGAGAGAGCGAGAGAGAGAGCGAGAGAAAGAGAGAGAGAGAGAGAGCGTCTACTTTAGTGAAAGAACCTGAACAAAGGAAAACACTAACAATGCACCGGGACAGCGCAGACAAACATGGCTGCCAGAGAAGAAGCAACCTGTCCCAACTGTCTAGAGGACGCGTCCTCGCGCTGTCAGATACGTAAACACACTTTTCAAAATGTCGGGAGAGGAAAGAGAATCTAATTAAATAAATAAAAAACATAGATACACATCTTCCAGCATGACGCAGCATACCACAATCTTAAGAAACACCCTGATCCTTTCTGGTTAGCACAGTTTTATCTAATTATTAGTAATTTATGTATTTCATTCCCCTTGAGCCGCTGTTGATCATAAACTCCACTGTTATTCTCAATATTCTGCGTTAATGTCTCATAATAATTGATTTAAATGTTTCAGCAACACGTGTACATGTCATGCTCATATACATGAGTGAATAGAACAGAGAGAGAGAGAACAAACAAGGAACAAAAGCAGATAGAGAGAGAGAGAGAGAGTGAGAAAGAAAAAAATACGGGTGAAAATGAAATACAAGAACAAAGAAGGTGAACGACGACAGCGTGATTCAATCCGTTTCCCCGCGGAGTTCCAGCTCGGATGGATGCTGGTGCCGATCGACTTGTTTAAATAACCGTCCAATTACAGTTTATCTGTAGCCAGCGGCACTGTGTGTGTGTGTGTGCATGTAAGAATGTCTGCTGGGCTTTAATGTGTGTGTGTTAGACTGTGTTCTTATAAGTGTGTGTTTGAATGCATGGCCTGTAGGAAGTGATGCTAAGGCTTCAAGAAGCGCTCTACTTCTCCCTCTATTCATTTCTCCCTCCCTTCCTCTGTAGGGATTGGACCTGGAGATGGCAATACAGTATTGTTGCACGCAGAGATTAACCAGTCATCTGGAAGTGTCTCTGTATCTCCTCCCATTGGCTGCCAGGCCGCCGCTGAATTAACTTAGTTGGGATGGATTTCCGTGACGACGATCACTCGGCTGACTGGCCACAGTTACATACACAGAGTGATACCAGCTCCTGCCCCAGCCAATCGGTACTTCCACTGGTGTCACTGCACATGGATTTAACAAAGAGGGCAAATCGCGACTTAAAAGTTTAGAATGATATCGATGACACCTGTACCCTTTGTGAATTCCAGCCAGAAATAGTATTTCATTTATTCTGTTCCACACGTGAAGATCTTTGGGAAAGATTTGGGTTGTTATGCTTTATTTTGGAAATGCCTTTTTTTATTGGCAACTTATGTCAAGTGAAACACATTTGATATTAATTTTGTATTTCTTATGGCAAAAATATTTTCACAAAAAATATATAAATAAATAAACAAACAAACCCTAATTTCTTTACCAACAAATGCCTTTATATAAGCATATTTTGAATTCTACAAAACAAATAGGGGGAATTGATGACAAAATTTCTTGTGTATGTTTCATAAATTGAAACACACGTTTAATTTTAAGGTTATTTGAGTGAGCATTTCAAAAAGGACTGTGAATGTCTGGATATTAAATGGATCTCAAGTAGCTGTTGACAGATACTCTCCTGCTGAAATATTTGGCTTTAGATGCAGACAGTCCGTCCCTATGTTTTGGAAACAGTGAAAGGAAGCAATGTGCGTAGATGGTGACGAGCATCGCTGGTGGTGAATTGCAATTCCTATTGGTTAGCAAGAGCTGGCAGTGTCCCCGATTTCACCGATACATCCTTTAACTTTGGATGCTCTATGGCTGATTCTCAACCTGTTTCACATCAAGGACCCTCAATGTGATACACATTAGGCCACAGCTGTGTCTGCCTGAGATAACAGTGAAACTAGGGCCTAAACAGTCATTATTGGACTAGTATCTCACGGTGTGAACGTCTTGTAAATTAAATAACAGGAAAGTTTAACTACAAATCCTTTTGCTGGAACCTCTTGAAGCTTTGAGAATCACTGCTCTATGGCAATCATTATGTTTGGCGATCAGGTTAGTTGGTAATGTGGTCAAACTAGCATGGGGTCGGTCTGAGGAAATAGAAAAAAAAAATTATTAGGGTTTTGTGTAACCTTGTCCCTACGCGATGTGCTTTAGGTGTTCATCTTGATGTCACCTGCTCAAGTTTTAATAATTGATGGAGGATTTTATTAAAGTACATTTAACTAAACTTCTTTGTCCAAACAAATATCTCAGGGCTGCATAACTAGTTCAAACTGTCACTCACAGCACTGTCTTTCTGTTCGCCATTGTTCTGAATGAGTCTCTCTTGCTTAAAAACTTGTTTCATCGTAACTTCACTGGAGCCTTAAATGTTGCTGAAGGGCCACAAAGGTCCGGGTGCTGCCGTTAACTCCACAGTGATACTTACACAGTCCCTACACCTTCACTACACACGCACGCTTGGTGCGTAGATGCCTACGTTACAAAGTGATCAGATTCCTCCAACAATAGAGGAAGGTGTTCGAAGCCACGCGACTGATGTCAAGCAGGCTTGTAAACAAACCACCAAACAGATGTTTAGAGGTGGTTCACTAAGCCGTCTAAAACACCAGGTCTGGATTTTAATCAGAGAGTCTGTGTGTGTGTGTTATGTCCAGGCAACAAGCCGTGGAGCGATGTGGTGGCGCCGATGTGGTGGGAGGATGGAAGTGGAGTCAAAGCTGAACTGGTTTGAACTGGGA
>OMKR01048713.1:3705-14334 GCA_900302355.1 Cyttopsis rosea | reverse complement strand
TATTCTTTATCAAAGTGGCCTTGAAGAACCCTAAACCAGTGCCCAGCTGCTTCTCACACCACCCCTTATCTCTCTTAGCTACAAAATCTGCTTGTTGCCTGTATTCTGCGTTCATTTTCATGAAAACGAACCTGCTGTAAGGCCATTGTATTCAACTTCTGTTCATTAAACCATTGTGAGTATATCTGATTGAAGCCACAGCGTTTTGTTGGGTGTTATTCATCTGTCTTGGATGTCCTTAAGGTGATACAAGAAAAACTACCATCATCTGGTGAGCTGTCTCTGGGCATCGCTCGGGCATCGGGTTAACCAGTCAATCTAACTAGGACAGAGCCTTTTCATGAATTCTGTATTTGTTCATTGGCTGGTTGATTCTGTGTTCGGACGTGGTCTGGTAGATCCCATACCTCCTGTAAACAAATTCTAGAATCTGGTAACATAGTCTTAAAAAATTTAAAATTTAAATAAGACGACAAACATACGGATGTGTAACATACAATGGGAAAAAAGGGTACCAGAGTTAAAAGGGTACAGACAACCCACTTTGAGACATTATAAGGAGTCTCTGTTATAAAATATAAATCGGAGGCAAGAGTATTGGTAGAATTTCAAGTTCTAAAGATATATATTTAGGACTGAAAATCGCGTGGCCGCAGAGAGCTTGAAGCGCGTAGAACCGTGAAAAAGTGCTCCACTATAGGAGGGTACAGAACAGTACACGACAGGGCACTGATTGATGATTGAATCTGATTGATTGTGTGTTGTGTGTGTTGATGTGGTATATTGTGATTACTTGTGTTGATGTGTTAGGCAAGGGGATTAGGCACCCAAACTTAGCACATAACAGGCGGCGGCTGAATTGCAAAGTTCCGAGGGCACGTTAAAACAACATATAGCGCAGGGGAGAAGACTGAAGGCCCCCATGTCTGATGAAGTATGAATGGACATACTGCCGTGGTACCGTCTAGTCGGCGCAGCTGTCACATGTAGGTGTGTAGGCACTGCGTGGTACGTGGATGAGAGTCCACACCTAGCAGAGGGGCGTGAGAGACGACCTCTGTGAACAGGCAAGGCTGGTGAAAACGGTCAAAGTTTCTATGCCCATAGCAAGGTGGGATAGGGATCAGACCGTCGGTTCCTAACTGGGTGGTTAACAGCCACTACGGGGTCCTGATTGGATGCAGGACTAGGGATCGCTATCGACTGGGTCACCGGCCGGTCGGATCGCAAAAGGGCATTAAGACCATGTCTCCAGAGAGGGAATGGCGGCCGCGTCCGGCTCAGGGCTAGTAAGCGAGTAGTGCTTTCTGTGATCAGTGTTTTTGAAAATAAAATACTGGGAAGCAGAGAGGCTGAGCATCCTTTACTCAGAGGAGGGAGAGGGAGGAACTCAGCGGAAAGGGATCCAGCCTGGAGCCACGCCCCAGTGAGGGAGGCTCGAAGGATCAACGTGTATCAGTTGTACAAGACGACCAAATGAAAAGGATCTTAAATCCATTTGGACGAGTGTTCCGACAATGATTCAAAGATAAAGTTTAAGGTTGGAATCGCGTGGTATTATGAATCTGTGAAATCGTGTGACCGTGAGTGTGTCGACACGTCCTGTGGCCGCCGAGCCCATAGTCTGGATGTCCGCATAAATTGTGTTGTGCTGGAGATAAGGGAGAACCGAAGAGAAGACGGAGGAGCCGTGGGGAATAGGAAGTGGTTGATGCAGAGCTAGAGACAGAGTGAGGAGAATCCAGGAAGCTCCGCGGAGCAGAGTGAATGTGACGTCAATGCTTGTGTGTGTGAGAGTTGACTGAGCACTCACCTTTGCCTCTAGGAGACACAGACTTAGTAATACTTTTGTGAGTGAGCGGAAAGATGGACCATTGACAGAACCTAGTAGGAGACTCATAATAATAATAATAATAATAATAATAAAATAAAAATAAATTCATAGATAAATAAAATAAAATAAACATACAGATTGAAAAGCACCTTAATGATGTTGTGATTTCTTTTTGTCTGTTTTATGTACAAGAGATATATTGTCACTAGTGGTGTTTTTCTCACAAGTCACTTTTCTCACTCGCAGAGTGCATTGTCACCAATTTGCTTTTTCTGGTTAGCTGTTGAATTTTGATTTTGTTTATTATTTTTTGTATGTTGAATTTTGTATGTTGAATTTTGATTTATTTTATTATTTTTTGTATGTTGAAATTTGATTTATTTTATTATTTTTGTATGTTATATTAATTTGATGTGTTTGAGTCAGTTTTAATTTTTAGAAATTATTCACTTGGAGAGTTGAGTTAAGTTGAGACCTGTTACTCCGTGGAGAGACCTCTCCAGATGATGTTGCCATGTCGAATGAAAAAGCGAAGAACCCAAAGAACCAGAAGCGAGTCCAGCAACACTGCTCCGGGCTTCAGAAACCGTAACACACACCCGACACCCCAGGAAATGAGGACTGGGGAATAATGCTTATCCCCTATTTGAGAGGGCCGTCACTAGAACAATGTGAGAGTGAGTTGATTTACTATGCTAAACAATTCAGATACCCCAAGGTCCAGGGGAAGGATGGGTGTTTCCACCTCTCCCACTGCACGTCATCCCCAGAACCAGGCAGGACCCTCCAGGAACAACCAGCAAACAGAGTCATCAGCTGAAGATGAGTAGCCGCACCTACACCTCATTTCGGTCGTACTGTTGAAACATGGAAACACCCCAGGGCCCTAGACCCTGGCATCCAGGGTTTTTAGATGGAATTATCTATTTTTGTTTTAAAGATGACCTATTTACTAATTTTGAAATGTAATTATTTATATATTTATTTTGTCTCTCCCTCCCACACATCTGAGTAGATTAACATTCAACAAGTGTTCATGAGCCAAAGTCAGTGTGTTAATTGTAGGAACAATTATATGGTGGAACATGCAGATAAATGGGGTCACTAACTGTGGCCCCTAGGGATTCTCCTTGGCCCCAGCTAAAAACAGGTGTCCACTGTTAAATTCAAGGGTAGTCGACTGCGGTGCAAATGATTTAGATCCATGCGCATAGCCGATGTGGCAGTTACTCCTAATTTGAGATGCCGCTTCATCCGGTTCACTGGTATCAGGCCTGGGGTATACTGCACTACAGGCGAAGCAGCGGTTAACCCACACAATAGTATATTCAAGAGGTTCGGTAGTAAAGATGTTACTCTCTCCCAATTGCCTCAACCTCTAACATTGCAACAACTAAAGGACACTGGGTTCACCGCATCTGATGCCCCATCCGTAATAAATGCCTACACCGACCGCATAGAAAATGCACCCCACACATGCACATGGGATTGCATGATTCATGCCAGCACTATGCCTTCAGACGCCCCCACAGTTTATGCAATTAGAGTGCCAAAGGGTGTCCCCAATGAGTTTAAAGCCCAAAATGAGATTGTGGGATGAGTTACTTCCATATTATGCCCCTGGTGTACCATTAATAAATATGTAGACTGAAGTAACTATATCTATTACAATGAGTAGCATTTTGCCAACTACTTGTTTGATTTGTTTGAAGCATTGGGTGAGCAGTTGGATGCCACCTCGCGGATGGCCTGGTAAAACCAACAGGCTGTAGACATGCTCCTCGCAGAGGAACGAGGGGTATGCGTTATGTTTGGTGATCAGTAACTCCTACTGGCTACTTTTCCAGTGAAATTGTTTGAAGTATAATCAAATAGCATTTTTTTCTCACTAGAAGTAATCTCATCGTGACATTGAATTGAGTAACTATTGATATACAGTATAAAATCTAGCAAATTGGTTAGTAAAGAGGGAGAATTGTTTTGTTTGTGAGCACTAGTTACTAAAAGTTGAAACTGTAAAATAGATGTGAAATACATTGGCCCTTTCAATGGGTTTTAATTTGGTCAGGAAAAGAAATAAATTAGAACTAATAACTTTAAAATTTAATGATTTTAAATTAGAATTATTAAAATGTCTGAGATAATTTGGAAATAGATGGAGGGACAAAGTATGTACGTGTGGAAATTATGTCATTGATCAACTTGTGGTTTTTTTTCATCCACTCCCTATGGGCCCCCACACTTATCCATCAGTATCTCCACAGAACCCAACTAGGACACAGAGTGAAAAAGTGGAAAGAAGGATAGGGATAAAGAGTTTTGTTATATATTAACCAACCCGTCTATTCAGTGTTTTATTTCCACACCTTTGAAGGTGTTCGCACAGGAATCCACTGGACTGCAGTATGAAACCTTTGACCAGCGTGCATGTGACTGCATGTGACCGACTGGGAAGATCTGAAGGAACATCAACAGAAGATTAATATATATTTGAGTGAGACCATGACATTTCCAGCATTAAAAGATCCTTGTCAATTTTTTATATTGCTGCTATTTGTACTTAACTGGTTTGCAAATACAATTATTGGATAGGCTAAATTGGAATTCTTGTGTGATGAAATGCATGCAAATATATAAATGGGGAGACCTTGACTAAATATAGATACCTTATGTTGGTTTTCATCATTTAATTATTGTGAAATACTATAGAGTGCCCTATAGAACCAGAAACATCTACATTTGTTTCTTATTAAATTGAGGTTTTTGAAGCAATGTTCAGAAGTTCAGTTATAGATTACTGCACTATGGTAGACCTTGGCTCTTCATTCTTTTCTGTTAATGGTTGTGAATCACACATGACCCAAAGGACATTCCTGAGAGACACTCTACTCCTGCAAGATCAGGTCGAATGACTTGGGACATTTTATGAACAATGACCCAAAGTTCTGCTGTGTGATATGAAAAAGCAAGCAACAATTTCTGTTGCTCCTCTCCTCCACTAGAGCTTTATGAGGCTGTGACTATCCTAGAGGTCACAATAGGTCATTTTATACAGCAAGGTCAAGTAAAACAAATACTGTGATCAGATTGAAATGGTTACTATGATGCCATATTTCATCCGACATGAATGCAATTGGGCTCTTTGGATTCACAAGAGTCTCAGCTTCGTATCCATACCCAACTTCTACAATTGGTGGGATCCTGTTGTTGGAACCTTTGACCAAGAACAGTGGGTCAGCAAATTTCGAATGTGGTGAGAAACATTCGACATATTGTGCGAGCGGTTATCGCCAAGGCTCGAGGAATGGTATTTCGCCAGGTGATCCCAGTGCAGAAGCGGAGTTGGACTATTGTGGCTTGCGACGGGAGCTGGTTATCGCACACTGGCACATCTGTTTGGCTGTCTGGCATAAACGACACATCAGTATGCCTGATAGTCCGAGTTTTGCCAGGTCGTGCGATACAAGATTGTGCCTGATTATATCAAGCTGCGGTGGGAAGGTGAGGAGCTCCAAAACATTCTTTGTGGAATCAAGAACTGCTGGGGTTTCCCCCAATGCACTGGGGCCATCAATGGGAGCCATATACCAGTCATCGCTCCACCTGAAAACCACACTTACTACTTTAATCGAAAGGGGTGGCATTCAGTTATCTTGCAAGCGGTGGTGGACCACAGATTTTGGTAAGGACAGATATAATTGATATTGATATGCCTAATGTGAAGAACATTGTAGTAACTTGCACTCATGATGAAATTATTTATTATCATCAGTTATATTGTAGTTAAATTGTATCTTAACTGACCAAATGACCACAGTATTAACATTATATTTAAATGATAATACCATAATTATACTGTGATAATTTAGTGACTATGCATGTAGCATGGCAATGATTGTATGTACTCTAATAACACTATAAGAGTCTATCAAGATCCAGGCAAATACCATGGTATGGTATAAATAATAAAAACACCATGGTAATACTGTGGTGTTTTGGTCATCATGGCAGTTTTTTGTAAGGGGTGTGAATTGATAATGTTGTTTTCTGTGCTCTCCACATGTGTACTTGAAGTGAAAATGTTCAATGTTTTTTTTTCCAATGGTAGTGTTTCACAAACATCAATATCGGATGGTCCACAACTCCAGGGTTCTTCAGAATTCTGATATTTATGGAATGGCAGAAGGAGGAGTCCTCTTTCTAAACGTGAGTTATTATTTCTTGTACATTCACTACAACATGCACACGGGTCAATGACGTGTCGTGTCAATTCTGGTGTTCAAAGCATATTTATAATACAAAATTTTTTATACATTTTTAAAAACACTTCACTATGAGTATTCATTTTAAGTAATTGTTTGTTGAGCTCTAACTATGGATATCTGTAAACAGTTCTATGCCAACAATGGAAGACATTTTAATATATAATACTGTATATATAATATATCTATATAGGTCGGTTGAGTTCAGTGATTGAAGCAAATCAAAGCCCAGGCTATTAATTGAAGTTTTACGGTAGTCTGCTCTTTTTAACGTTGACAAAGAAAAAAAAAGAGAAGTGAATAGAGAACATGAGACCGACCAGTTTGACCGATGTACGGCCATTATTTGACTTTTTTGACCGCATCGGCAGTTATGCAGCCGATGTGTCCTGATTTTTAAGCATAATAAACAAAAAAACATTGATTATTTATCCTGTACTTTTCTGTTTTACACTGCTTTTAATTTACTCACCAAAAAAAGTGCAGAAGTCCAACTAGGCATTATAAATCCACATTTGTTTACACTCGCGTGTAGACGCTGACACGCTGGGATGACGCGGCACTCCGCCGCTCTAAATATGTGCTCCGATTTAATTTTTAATTTTTATTTAATTTTGTTTATTATACTTAAATAAGTATAATAAATAAAATCCTGTACTTGTCTGTTTTACACTAAGTTAAACTCAGAAAAAGTATGATGAGATGATGAAAAGAATATATTTTTTAATTTAATATCATCTTTAAAAAAAATGTATCTATCAAAAATATCTTAGTGTGTTTATTTGTTTGCTTATGAGTTAAATGTTCTCAAATATAGAATCTTTAATAAAATATACATTTTTCAAATTGATTTGAAAATTTACCACATTTTGATAAAATATCGGTCAAAACATTGGGAATCGGTGGGCTAGACCTCTCCAAAATCGGGATTGGCATCGGGCCTAAAAGTTTGACATTGGTCGGGCTGTAATGGAGATTGATTTTATGCTTTTCTGAACCCGATGGGGTAATCGAGGTATCACAGCAAATGTGTGTGGTAGTAGCATACACTTCTGGGCAGGGCAATATGGTTGAAATCAATATCATGAAAATCAAGAGGATTTTCTTATTTCATATATACATATCACACAAAATATGGTATGTATGCAAAATCACATGTTAAATAATCATTGTCTTAATAATCCCATTAATCCAGAGGGTAATGTTATGTGTGATGTGAAAGAAAAAATAAATATTCAAATATTCCTTTAAATGTTTCATACCTACCTAACCATAACCCTATTTTTAAATAAAATTTGCCAACCATCAATTTAGACAGCAGAATTGTATCACAATATTACTGTATATCATCTTGATGACTCCACAGAAAGACGATAATATTTTATAATATATGTTTATAAATTGGGTTTTCAGTATCACCTCATACCAACAAAACCAAATGTAATTTGGGTCCATTTTTTTGCCCCACTCACAACCCCCTCCCCGTTTCCAGTAATCGGTTGAATGTGGAAGACTGTGGTGTCGCCAAATCGTGAAGATCAGAACTTCTGAAGCATTACAAATTTCAGCATAGACATTTTAGACGCCGGCATGCTTACCCTTGCGCATATTTAAACTGCCCTTGTTCTTTTACAACCTGGAATGCCCTTAAGAGCCATTTGTCAAGAAGCCACCCTCGACTGACCCTGCAAAAAGATGAATGACAACTTTCAGATGCCTTTTGTGTGAATACAATCAAATTTCAATTGTTAAAGACTACTTGCACCACTTAGGGCAGCATCTGAAAAATCACGAGACTATTCCCTGTATTTTTCAAAGTTGCTCATACAAAAGAAATGTTTATGGATCATTCAGGACTCATAAGTCCAAAACAAATCATTCTCTGTAAGCAATTTAAAGCCTGGAATTGCTGAGAGGGTACGGCCAATCCATCATTCCTCTGACAACAGTAATGCCAATGATTCACATGAGGATGTTTCAGAGGATGAAGTACTTCTGTCCATGACTTTTCCAATGCTATAGAGCGTAAAATTGCCTCAGTGTTATTGAAGTTGGAGCATGTTTTCCTTGTCCCTAGTGTGGCTTGTCCGTAGATCTGCAGTATTTGATGAGCACAGTTTCAGTCCCTGTCACCTATAAGACTATAATCCAACTACTGCAGGAACGTAACTCCCAAGTTGACGTAGCAGTTGTGCAGGAGTTGGCCTCTGTGCTGTGCAAGTCAAATCCCATTCGAACTGCAGTTGGAGACCAAGGTCCCCTCTCTACTGTGTGAAAACGAAAGGCATACTACAAAAGTCATTTTAGTGTGGTGGAACACTTGGAATATGTGCTTGACCGAAAGAATAGAAGATCATTCCAATATGTTCCCATTCTTAAGTCATTGCAGCAGATTCTTAGTTGCCAGCCAATACTAGATAAAGCAATTAATTTGAAATCTTGTCATAGATGGGTGATATATGAAATATACAGTACATGCTTCTTTGATTCACTCAATTTTCAGCAGAATGTACTGCTCTCTAATGAGACTTCTATTTCATTGATATGTGGATGAATTTGAGATTTGTAACCCCCTTGGCACATCAAGGAAAAAACATAAAATCTTGGGTGTTTATTGGATTTTAGGTAATTTTCCCTCAGGGTCCCACTCATCCCTGTCTGCCATAAATGTAGCTGCTTTGATCAATAGTAATGATGTTAAGCATTATGGATATGAAATAGTGCTGGAACCTGGTAGATGATCTTGTCACATTGGAGCAACATGGAGTTTTTATCTCTAAGCTGGGAAGTACGATAAAGGTTCAGTGTATCGTTGCTGATAACCTTAGTGCACATAACATTGCAGGATTTCTGTAGAATTTCTCAGGGACACATGTATGTCAATTTTGTACAGCAGAGAAGCAATAATTTCAGACTAAAGAAGTCAGATCAGGAGCATTTTGTCTGAGAACCAAGGAAATTCATGTTGCTCATCTTGAGGCTGTCAAAAAAAAATAATTGCCCCATCATTATGGTGTGAAAGGGGTTTGTTTGTTATCACAGACTATCATACTTTAATGTGACAACAGATTTCTCTCCTGACATAGTGCACGGTCTCTTTGAGGGAATTGTCACTGTTCAAATAGCTTTGTCCTTGGTCCTTGTCTTTGTAAGTAAAAAATAATTTACCATGGTCAACTTGAATGAAGCAATACAAACTTTTCCTTTTAAGGAGTGACAAAACAAATCATCCCCATCCTGTACCTCTTGCATATTCAACAAGGAAAATGATTGGGGGGAATGCACATGAACATTGGAGCCTATTGAGGTTTTTACCTCTTTTGACATTGACATTGTAGACCTTGTAGTCGTACCTTTTCACACCAAAGAATCTATATCTTATCTGGACAGTAAAATATCCTTTGTGCAGGGCAAAGGATGTGACTTATTTATCCCTTGTTTATCCCATATCTAATTTTATCATAATAATGGTTTGTACATTTAAGTAATGACATATTAGGATTTAGGATTTTAGGATCATAACCAATCATATAAACCGTTGTCATACAGTATGGATCATTGATATTGAGGTGCAATTATATAACTGAAAACCTTAACCTGGATTTGCATAGTTATGCCATGATCACAGTATTTCTCTTCATTGTTAGAGCTGTAATTATATATATTCTGATATCATCTGGGCACTTGTATGCCTGGTACTTGTGTGGGTAAGCTGGGGGATCCCGCTTACCCACTTCGGTCATGGCTGATGAAGGGTTTCAGTGACACTGGGAATCTGACCGAAGACCAGCGTTACTTCGACCAAAGATTAAGCGGGGCTAGAATGTCGGTGGAATGTGCATTCAGTCGATTAAAGGGTCGATGGAAGTGCCTGCCAAAACGTCTCGATGTAGACATATCATTGGTCCCTACAATCATCTCTGCATGCTGCACTTTGCATAATATATGCGAAAAACACAATGAGGCATACAATGAGGATCCCAATGCAGCTGGACCTCCTGACGTACCAGCAGAGGCTATTGACACATTGGGTGTTGCAGACACCCAACCATTAAGAATCAGGGAGGCACTGACCCGACATTTTGCTGAACAGCACTGAACTATGATGAACTGATCTATGGTGGCACAATTAATCGTATATAGGCTACTGTAGACTAAAAATGTAATAATGCTGGCAAACGTAAATGGCAATTTTATATTATACATAGTTTTATATTTGAAGCATTTTATTGAGACACAGTATATAGGATTCTTGCTGAAAATATGAGTACAGTAACGTTACACACTTTTTTTTGCATTGTGGTGTACTATCCCACTGAAAGTGCCTTAATTGTATAATAATAATGTCAAGTCCACATTCTTCATGCTGAAAATGTATTTATTTAAACTGTATTCAATGACTTTCCTGAATATTAACAAGATGTACAACATTACAATGTTAACATATGAGAAAACAGGGCTCACCTTAAATGTGCATAAACTACAGGCCATTCTCATCTCTGAATTGCCTGAATATTAATCCTGAACAATATT
>OMKR01048706.1:6750-16877 GCA_900302355.1 Cyttopsis rosea | reverse complement strand
AATATTATGTTATATTATATTTATATTTATATATTTATATTTATATATTTATATATTTATATATTTTTATATTATATTTATATTATATTTACATTATTATATTGTATCTACTCGAAAACAACTACATCGGCTCTTCTTCGTGTGGTAAAAAAATGTTGCAGTGATGCCGAGAGAGGACACAAAGAAGCGCTGATGTCCTTAAACAATCGCTATAGAAACAACAACAAATAAACACCAGAAGCAAGAATTTTCACTTCTCCATAAAAACATATCATCTCCGCGTTGTTATGGATTACGAGAAGAGGGTGGCAGAAGCTCTCAATAATATTGCTGGCAGCGGAAGAATGCAAATGGTGGGGTCCTCCCAGCCATTCATTCTGCATAGGTGATCGCATAGGTGAGCGTGTGCGTGATCTGAAACGGGCCACTTTCTTAAAACTATCATTGTTATAAAACAATAAAGACAGGAAATGAGAATGTTTAGAAGTTACAGAATAATAGAGGGGGGATGCTAGTATAGAGAGCATGAACTTAACCCTAGTGAAAATAATTTACATTTTCCAATATTTATTTTAAATTAATGATTCAAACATAATTTCAGTAAAACACATTCAACATTATCTCATTGAATGAGTACAGCACAATCCAAATGTAACCATTTATAGCACTAATTGTGTTTCAAAATCTGTGTTTTGAGCTGCAAAAGTCTTGCTAAAACTTTAAGGGCTGATTTCTCAGAACTTGTTTCCAAAACCTTCATACTTCATAAACCATAGCTTCCAAAATATTAGCTTGATTCCCACAAGTGACACCTTGTTTTGAAGCTCTGATTCTACGCTCATGTGAAAAAACAAAAATGTAAACATTCAAAATGTGACCCTAAAGTATGCGGCCACATATAGTATATATACTACACCACGAAATGAAGGAGCTATGAGGGTTCCTTGGCCTGTATTTTTGTATGTTCTGAGGTTCCTTCAATCCTATGTGAAGGTGGTGTTGCGTCATATAAAGGTATTAGATACATAGTAATTACATAGTAGTTTGGAACTGGTGTTTGGAACTGAAAGATTCATGTAAACGTGGTGCATGATCTCAGGTTCCTTCACTATTTTATCTGTTAACTGGGTTTCTTACATAACTATAGTATATGAAAGTATTTCATCGTAATTACATAGTAATAACCTAGTAATAACATAGTAATAAACTAGTAACCTACCGTCTTACCGTTCTGTAGCCTTAGGGGATATGGGAGGTTATAGATTACCATTATTGACACATGGCAATGTTAGTGCGGAGTCGCTGAATATTAAACATTGCGTGGCTATGGAACTTGATGAGAAAGGTAAGTGGCCAAGATGAAGACGCAATTGTGTCACCCACTCAAATCAGATTTGCAAAAATTATTACTCGCTTTGTTTGCCATCGCCTCGGCTAATTATTATTCACAGCAGGGACAACAAAGTGTCATTGTCTATTTGCCGGAGGATTAGTGTGACATGGCTCAAAGTACAGCGCGTTTTTGCATCGCAACAAAAAGGGGGGGCTCCGCCGAGGGGCTAAATAGTGCACAGGCATATCATCTTGATAGGTTCATTATAACGTGATGAAGCTGGCGGCGTCGTAAACATTAAAACTTGTCTTCTTATTGTTTAATTTGAATGCTCTGGAGGTAGGTATTATTATTATAATATGGTGTTACCCACTTTCTGCACAACGTTGCCAGATAATCTGCATAAGACGTTTGCTAAATAAGTCTTGGTTGGCCGAGCGGCAATAGGGTTTTGCCGCAGTGCTTCTTAAGCCTCCATATTATGCTCCTTTTCAACAGGTTAATATAGATCTCTGAGGTCCCCACAACATGTCTTTGAAGAGTTTTGCTGAAAATACCACTCTGATTATTCATTCTAGCCATTCTAACATGGCTCTCAATTCTTCCAGGCTCTGACAGGCTGATTGAGTGTGCGTGTATGCGTGTGCGTGTGCCACGCCATCCCGGAACTGTTTCTCCCACTTCTGTATGAAGAAGATCATTCACAAATTCCACCTTATCAGTCCACCAAAATCTGTTTCTGAACAAATTTGATGCGAGAAATAGGCAATGCAGTTGCTGAGTCTTCACTCATATTGCATCTACAAGGCCTAATTTAAAAGTTTGTTCCGACTTTGCCCGCAGTGTTCGGAGCAGCATGGACCGCACCATGGTGTGGCACGGCGGGCTCCAGCGGCTCCACTCACTGGTGCTCCAGCCGTAGTATGGTGGCGGTTCTAATTCACACGTTGTAGGGTGTGACAGAAAACTTGAACAGTGTGTTTTAGGTTTTATTTTTTTTGTCGACCAGCAGAGCAATTCCTTATTTCACAGCTTGTGTGTTAGTTGGCCCATTAGAGACCCAAATGAATGTGCACAAGCACTGAAAAAGTGAGTTTTTCATATTATCCGCTTTAAAGTGTAATAATTCAAATTATTATAATTACAATGATGACTATATATTTCTGTTATGTATTATTATTATTATTATTGTTGTTATTATTATTATTATTATTATTATTATTATTATTATTATTATTATTATATCATTTATATTATTTTTTATATGGTATTATTTATATGATTTTATTTAGATTAAGATATTATTTTATTATTATTTTACGTTATTCCGAAGCCCGAATGGGGCTGCTATTGTTTTTGTTAGACCAAAATAGCCGACCATTTGTCTGGCTCTCAGAAGTCATCAGACCCACGGACACGAATGAATGGAAGTTGTGTGTGGCATATTCCACACACCTGTCATCCAAGTTTCATCCAGATACAAAAAAACAGTATGTTTTTCACCTCTGAAATGGTCACGTGATAGCACTGCAGACTAGTGGTCAGAGAGAATCGTCACTACGTCATTGCATCACTGCGTCATGTCGGACCTGACCAAGATGGTGGCGCGCAGACTAGGGATGCAATGGTACCCTGCAACCCCACCGTTAGCCACAGCATAGCAGCTGGTCAGCTCGGTGGAACCCGCCTGCCAGCCGCACACCTGGTTACAGCAAGTCAGTCTATCACAAATGATTTTTCATGATATTGTTTTTTTTTTGATTTTATCGTTTTTATCATGTGCATTAAAATATGCATGTATGTAAAAATATGTGATGAGATATGCGTCACTTACACTTATATCATGTCACTTACACATAATAATAATAATAATAATAATAATAATAATAATAATAATAATAATAATAATAATAATAATAATAATAATTATTATTATTATATTTATAATAACAATAATTAATATAGCTGCAGGCAGCAATACACGGGGTCCAGGGAATCCGTTTCGACAAGGTCTACAATAGGGAATGTGTTTGACGGTTGCTATGGGTTACTATATGGACTCCGGTCCAGGGTTCCAACTAACTGCAGACAGGGACAGCGGAGAGGGAGCATCTCCAGTCCACTGCACGTTTTGGGTTCCGCATCTCTGGCCAACCAATGTTTTTATTTTAGATGTATTTATTTCTGTTAGTTTCCTACTTGTGTGAAACAACATGAGTTAAGGGACTCGATCACTGCGTAATGGAATGAATGAAACAGAAAACCCATGTGTCCCCTGCTGCGTGTCACGCACGTCGCCCCGTCGCTTTCCGTTGCTATGGGACTTAATTTAGGAAAACTGAATACTTTTAAATAATTAATCCTGCACTTCTGTAATGGCGAGAATGGGGGAATTTCCTGACCAGACCGTGCAAATGAGTCTGCACTTCTGCGGACGCAAAGGATGTCAGTTGAATCGGTCCTTCAATGTGGCCTAGGACACATTTGCGTTTACACTGCTAAAAGAATGTGGCCATATGCAAGCTAGACCACCTCCGAATGTGGTCTGAGCTATCGGATCTCAAACCACATTGGGTGCATTTATACCTGGCATTAGTGCTATCCAATTGCTATCGGATCACCAAAGACGCATGTTAATGCCAAGTGTAAACGGGGTCTAAATTCCAAACGTTGTTGGTTTTAATCATCCTCAGTTTGTCATACACGTCCCAGGGTTGGATTTGAGGGAGTGCATTTGCAGATGGCAGGAATGCAGTTATAGTGTCAAAGGGGGGCAATAACTGGCTGATACTAGAGAGGTCACAGTTTGGGATATTGATATTGGGAGGGGTAGGTTTCATACCAGCCATGGACCGGATCACGACACCGTTATGGGTTTGCTTTTTTCATGTGGGAAATTTTTGAGTAGGGTAGAATTCCATTTTATTCTTATTGATGATTCTCTGTACTTTGTTTCGGTAGAACATTGCGAGAGTGTTACTTCTGCCATGTTGGTACGCCTTCTGCCGTTGGGAGATGAGGTGTTGATGTCCGAGGTCATCCTGGGTTTGGCAGTGGGATGTTTGTTTATGGTCACTAGTGGGAAGAAGTGGTCATAGGTGGTACTGAGTGGGAAAAAGCATTGGTCTAAGTATCAGTTGTATCAGGGGACTCATAGACCTCTCTCCATTGGTGAGTAGTGATCCATTTTCCAAACTGGACCATGTTTGTGGGATTCATCTTTCGGGTTATGCTCATAATGCATTTAATGTTTTACTGAGGGTTTTGGGGAGATCCATATTACTGAGCTATGGTCACTCAGCCCTATTGGGGGTAGAACTTGTGGCGGGTTATAGTATTTGGCCAAATCTGTGATGATGAGGTCTAGGATGGCATTGCCCCCGGTGTTGTGCTTGACCACCTGTATAAGGCCATTTCCTCTACAATGGGGATTTATATCAAAGTTGTTGAAATCCCCTGGTAGCACAGTGCTGATGTTGGGGTGTTCAGTTCAGCTGTTAGGATATGGTTAAGGAAAGGGGCTTGGTTAGGTGATAGTAGACTGCACATACAGCTAGAGCAGAGAGCGATCGAGGCAGATAGTGGGGTCTTGCCCATGTCCACACACACTCCAAGTCATCTGGGACAGAAATATTAGTGAGCTGATGATTTTATTCTGTTCTATTCTCACTGATGTAAATTGGAAACACTGCCTCTCTGGCAGTCGGTACAGACTTTTGAGTAATGTGTGTAGCCATCTATTTGATGTAATGCTTCAGGGTTTTGATGAGTAAACCAAGTCTCTGACATTGCTGAAATGTCAACATTGTTAGTTAGGAGAGTTGTCTGTAGTTCGTCAATCACTTTTACTAGGGATCAGGCGTTGGTCAGGAAATATTTTGGTGTAGTTTTGGTAGGTCTTGTCCTGGGGTGAAAAGCAATGCACTAAATAGTTTTTAAGACAGATTTACTCACAGCTCTTGTTGATTGGAGGTGCGGCTTGGCTTGTTTTAGTCTGTAACCTTGGATTGTTTTTATTTTCCTTTGAAAATTTACACCTCCTTTTTTCCCCCCTGGTCGTGACCTGCAACGTACTACTCTGAGGTTTATTAAGTGTTCCTTGACAGTTGGGTGCAGAGGCTGCCTTTTGGTTTGGAGGCTGTGAAGTGGTATATCATAACAGTATTATCCATGACCCATGAAAGGATCAAAGATCTAAAAAAATAATTAAAATGAAAAAAGAAAAGATTGTTGATTGTTTCTAACTCTCAGAAGGTCCCGTAGTCCTTGAAAATGGAGGATGCAGTTGAAAGCGGTTGCAGGCTTGATCCATGCATTTGGAGAAGTAGGCCGAGTTTTTTTTATATATATAGAAATTAGAAGATGAAGAATAGAACAAGAAGAGGAAGTAGAAAAATAATATAAATTTCTCATACAGCTGGAACCGGTAAAATCAGGTTTCTGAACCATGAGGCCTTTTTTTTTAGCCACGTCTCTTTCTCTCTCGCAGTGCGTCTGGCGTTCTACATAATGTGATAATGTGTGGAAGGTGTTATGTACGCAGCCGAGCAGTAGTTTGACATGTTAATATATACTTAAAGACGTTTTGCTAAAACAACTGTCCAACGCTGTTGTGACGGATTAAGATTTGTGTGTTATGTCGATGAGCCCTGGTGCTCCAAAAAGTACACACAGGGTTTTAACTCTTTGTTGAGGTAGGTACATGCAGTCTCTTTCCTTTGGGTTTAAATAAAGCTGCATTTGCCTTATAACTTGTTGTTTCCAGGCCCTCCCCCCGAAACAGTATTCTTTTTATATAGTATGTTTTAGGGTTAGGGTTCATACTTACACTGACACTTCCAAACACACTTCTGTCATTCAAACAATAAAAAAAGTATTTGTTTGTTTTGTTGTATATTGCGTTGCTTGTTTTTGCTTTTGTTAAAATGAATTTTATATTTATTTGTAGTTTATTGTTTATTAGGTTATTGTAGATTGTCAATTTTACACTGTTCATTGTTCATTTTTTTTGCTTTACTCTATATTTCAACATTTTTTGTTTGACTCTTTACTTTTTTTACAATTTGTTTTTTACTACTTAGGCCTACTACTACTATATGGACAATAGTTTGCTGAAACTGTACCAATGTCAAATTGAGTTTTTAGCTCATTTACACATATGGTCAACACATTTGACCATATTTTTTTTGTCAAAGGTAACTTTAATTTTCTTAACTGAAATGAAATTAAGATTAAGATTAATTTCTTAATCTTAATTTTACCGTATTTGGTATTTCTTAACGCAATGGTGTTTCTGCTTTTTCAAAATAGAATTGGCAAATACGAAATATGGCAAAATTCAGCAAGTTTGACAAAAGTATGTGTTAACATACATACATAACATGGATCAGGAGATTTTTTGGATCATTATTATGATATTTATATTTATATTTTAGAAAGATTTACCAATTTAAAGATATTTTCCATATTCATATTTTTTGGACATTATTGTAACCGTTCGTTCAAATTTCCCCAAACCCGGAAATAGAGACGATATATAAAGATATAAATATAAATTGACCTATCATCAGGAAAGTGGTCAGGGGTCGTGTTACAATGTACAATGTGTGTGTGCTGACTAGCAAACGGGCTAACACTCAATTTGACACCAGTACTGTCCTTTTAAGGGTTCATTTAGCGTGAGACGGAGGGATCAAAGTTCTGTAACCTTTTCGGGTGTAGGTGGTCGGGGGTCCGCGGGGCTGAAAACAGATCCCCGAGTGGATGTTATCTCCCCCCCACTCCCCCGTTTCCAGATGATCAGGTTTTGGCAATTGGCCGTCCGCCAACTGAGAAACAGGACCAAACAGAAACAGCAGCTGCGTGATACATTATTTATTACGACAACGGCCATAACCACAACAACAACAACTCAAACAGGGACTAAAACGAGTCCCTATTAAATGAAGGACATAATTGAGAGAATAGCGACGATGCTTTTTACTGACGGCCCCTGAGGCGAAAATTGTGAGTACTTTGAGTTGACAGGACGGGACTTGCCCGCCGAGGTATGTCAGTAACTGTCTCATAATGTTTTTACTCCCAATCTGTATTTATTCCCTCGGACCCTTGTAAAGGAGCACTTAGGGGTAACCGTAGACGCCGTTGCATGACTTCCGACTACCACAGGTTTTTATTAAACAGACAAATGCAATGAATCACAGGATACCTTGCTTTTATCGTCATTGTAAAAGGGTGGGTTTTTACCATTGTTTATAAATGTAGGAAGCGGCGCAACTTCCTATTTCTGGTCTGTTACGTTAGCGTGGATGTAGCTAAAAGGGCTGATTTGCGGAAGTGCGAAGGAATCGGTGAACCCTGAAAAACCAGATGAAATGCATTAAACCTATAATGTCTGACTGACTATAGTGTGAGCTTCCCATTTTCGAAAAGGAGATTTCGAGTTTTAAGCCTTCGAAAAACATGAAATATTTTTGAAAATGGCATACTCACAAATGACCACGCATTTCTTCTTAACATATTTCTTCTGACATGTTTTGAATAGCAGTAATATCATGTTTTATTTGAAACTTTGAAATGTTTTGCAATTGCCGCGGAGTGAATAGTGCGTAACCATGGCAAATGCAGTTTGTGGCCATTTTTTGGGACATCAAAGACAATATTATGAGTTTCACGTTTTCGAAAAAGGAAATTTTAAATCGTTTTGGCTCAATCATTTGCCCCATTGGATTGCATTGAAGTGAGACAGTGAGAAGCTGTGACAGAGTGGTAATTTTCTCAATGGTAAAATGTTCAGTCGCGCTATGAACAGTTATACATAAATGGGAACCAGCATTTTAAAAGAACGGCAAACACATACTTTAAGAAACAACTGATTAATGTCTTTCATACATATACTGTATATATATTTTTTTAACACATATTATTTATTATTATGACACTCCAGTTTGTACAACAATGTCCCTCTGCAGGAAGCTGGAAAGAGCATCCAGGTTCATACCTTCTAATCTGTAATTTAAAGCATAAACTATGCAGGTTTCTTTTTGTTTATTTGGAATATGTTAATCAGCCTCTATACACTGTATGTACAATATGGAATGCACCCAAATCAAATTAAATCGAAATATCGTCTATACACAGTACCCCTACGAGACCGAAATGCTATCAGAGACATGCAGCTTGCACTGACGACTATGAGAAATAAACACATGTTAAAATATACATACAAAGGTACATAGGAATCTGCGTTTGCCATGACAGGTGCTTCTAGAAATAATAAAATTGCTCCTACAGCTGGAACAGATAAAACAAAATGAGTGATGATTTTCATTTTTATCCTTGAATATATTTTTTGCATTTCGCTCCGAAAAATGCAGTAAAAAAATGTTATCATCTTGTAAATTCTCACCGACTCATTTTCTTTGCTCATGAATATATTTTTGTCATCTGATGCAGTGTGAAAATGTTTCAAATTCATCTTGTGTTGCGAGATCTAAATTGTACTAATTCATCAGTTCTGCCAGAATAGCAGCTCTGTGTTCATCAGAACAAGCTCATGTTTTACACTGAAAGTAAGAATGAAAGGTTTGATTCTTTTTGGAGATTCAGTTCTTGACGATTCAGTCGGTGTAACGCCCTGCGAGCAAGGCAGCGCTTCCCCATGTTAACTTAACTTCAAATCTACAGAGTAGTTCAAAATGACGTCATACGTGTTAAAATAAATTATCTATACAAAGGGAACGTTGTTCACCATTAACGGTGCATGCCACCATGTTGCCGTGACGTCAGGTCTGTAATATTGGTAAACTTGGCCGCGAGCGATCAGCTCTGAAATTCCAACTCAAATGTCAACTTAAATAGCCATTTAACATTCAGTCTAACATTTAACAGCGTAGAACCGGGCCTGCTCACAACAACAGTCATTTAGAAGATTTATTCACCACAAACAAATCGTTTGCGAGTCTTGCATCACTAACCTTCAGTCGGCCTTAATAACAAAGATAGTTATATGGCTTTGTGATATTTTTCATGGTTAACAAGATAGTGGTGTGGGATTATTTTGTTGTAAAAATTGTGCTGTGGCAGAGAAAAAGCTTGGGAAACACTGATCTAATAGGATGTTTACTACAACACTTGTAAGCACATGTTCCAGATGCCTCCATACTTCTCCTTGGGAATCAGCATGGTGGTATTATTATCCGGACACTTGGCTTTATCTGGCTTGATGCGCCTCTTGTGATATCCAGAATACTGCACGTAGCACCGCAGGTCAGTCTCAGCGCCGATGATACGGAGGAGCAGGAGCCCAAAATATTATTGAAAGATCCAGAAATAAAGCTGAAGCCAACGAGCAGGGAGCTTGTGTTCTGCGGGTTTCCTTTGTGACTTTTGCCGCTATGGTTGGGATGTGATCCCAACCATGTGATCCCCAAAAAACGGAAATCAGATCACAGTATCAGACTTTTAAAGACGTTTTCATTTTTTTCTGACACTTTTAGTATCTATCTATCTAATTTATTTATTCTTACATAAAATATCTATGCTTTTATAATATATCTCCCATATTATATCTATTTTATATGATATTATTTATTCACATATACTGTATATATTTTTGTTTTCACTTAAGACAGCGAGATGGAGAATCCTGATCCTCAGTTTTCGACCTGAGCAAACTTCCTCTGACAGCCTGTGGATCTGTCGCGCTCCCTCGCAGCCCGTGATGACTTTTTCCACAAAGCCCCATCGCTGGCTCTTTTTTTCCGAATATATATATATATATATATATATTTTT
>OMKR01048695.1:4782-16167 GCA_900302355.1 Cyttopsis rosea | reverse complement strand
CATTTCCAAAAAAACTACAAAAATCAACCCACGTTGCATTTTATAATGGAATTCTGGGACATACCCAGCACAGAAATGCTTATGTATTACCAATTTATAATCACTACAACCACTTCACCTGCTACACATACAGTATAGGTGTGTGTGTGTGTGCGTGTGCGTGTGTGTGCGTGTGTGTGTGTGTGTGTGTGTGTGTGCGCACATGTGTTGGGGGGAGGCAACGTATTGGCAAAGTGTCTGCTGATCTCCTGTCTCAGCTTGTCACTTCCCATCGTCTTATCAGGGAACCAGTCTGTTACACTGGAGGCATCGAGCTTTCTGACGGAGGTCAGAACCATACCCATCGCCATTTTGTTTGGATCCAAGTTGTTCAAAATTATTTCAGATTTCATCCAATTCCAAAACCGTTGAAATCATTACGACAGAATAATTGTATTATGCCCTTTGCTGGAATTTTCATTTCATCTCCAGTCATTATGACAACCTGAAGTAAAATTGAGACCTGAGTACAGGCACACGATGAACCTTCTCCATATTCAGCAATTTCAAAAAATTCTGTCATACCCATTATCAAGAAAAAGGATGATGAAACAATGAAGGTGAAGTTATCATGGTTCAGAGCCTCTAAAGAGGTTCCTAACCCTGTAAAGCCCACGGGTGGAGTAGTACACCATCCACTTTTTGCTCCCCTTTAAAGACGACATTTACATTGTCCACGCGTGCGATTGGTTATCCTCACGATCCCATTGGATGGATAACGTGTTAATAGATCCGGGAATGTGGTCAACTTTCGGTCCATTTCGGCCAACTTTCCACTGAGCTCATCTCTCTCACTTATTTCTTGTTTGGGCTTTTCAGGGTAAACTCCACCTCATGGACAAACAATTCATCTTGAGGCCCATGTGAATGAAATCAAACTCCAACCTAAGTTCAGGTATGTGTACATATCTCTCAGCCTTGACCTTACTGAGCAAAGAATGCGGCGGAGTAAAACAAAGTGTTTTCATGTGACGTCACGCGCCGAAAATGAAAATGTTTCCCATTTAAAATGAAGCCAGAAAGGTCAAGGCTGTCATGAATTATTTAAAGACTATTCCCGCTATCCTTCAGAAGAAATTCTGCTCTTTACTTTGAGGCTACACATTACCTCTGATGTGAAAGGGGTTTAGCATAAAAATAGCAAGTTCCTCCACAGCACAGTTTTGACTCAGATGTGAATGGAGGTATCACCAGGGAAGCATGCTTCACTTAAAATAAATACACCTCATTAAAGGGAAACCTGTGAAGGGCCCATCTATTTTTGTAGCAGGAGCGTTTAAATGTATTGAAATTGTTCACTCCGTTTAAATGGCAGGCACACACTGGGTGTAATAGAAAGAATTTACGAGCGTTTAGAAATTTGTATTCCCCAGAGTAAGCAACATTTGCAACTAAAATGTCTAGCAGCCAAAAAGCACAAAATGCTAATTAAATGCAAAGACGATTTTGGAGGGAAGATAATCAGCGCCCTTGTGATTAGATCAGGTGGTTGTAGGACATGAAGAACGGCTTTTCTTAAGGGTTAAGTCACGTACAATCTTTTACAAATGAGTGGGGATACATAATCAATGGGAAACCCCTCTAGGGAATCTAGTTCCTCGTTCCCCACAGTCTCCATGAACCTTAAATAATCGCCTCTGTGTCGATGTACTACACGGCTCCCTGGGCTAAGAACATGCTGGCCAACAAGGCTGAAGAAGCCGAGCTGCTATTTCATTTATATGGACAAATGGCAAAGGAGTGCTTCTCTGGATATTACTCTATCAGGGTTGGAACTGAATAAAGAAAATGGCCTTGGAATAGAAACAGCTATGCACTCTATCAAGACCTTCACTTTCTTCATGGGATAGAATCAGACTTCCACTGCCTCTGGCATACAGACGATTGTTAAAAATTAAACATACCGCCATGCAAAAAATGGGGTTTACTACACACCCATATTGCACAAAAAAATCAACAATCCTAAATCTCAGATGAGCCTTATCGGCCAAATGTTGCTAACAGCTAAAGTTCAATTACTAACCCAAGCCCCATTTTTCCAGAAAAACGAACGAAATCCACAAAGTGAAATTGGCAGGAGGTGGCCTTTAAGGACATGCACGTCTTCAAGGGATCTTCACCAGTTGTCATTGGTGACAACTTGATCAGCTTGGTTTGATGTTTTACCGTCAGGTAAATCACCCGTCCCAAAACCCCAACACAAATGTAAGCCAGTTGGAGCCTCTGTGATCTCAAGCCTGAGCCAATAAAATGGGCAACCTTTGGGAATGGTTTGAGAATGTTAACCCTTTGTGTACTGGTTTGAGATCACTTAACTGTTGGTAAGTAGTTCAAAATAGGGTCAAAATAGAGAAAAGCAGAGCCGTCCCTTGACAGCCTGGCCAACGGGAGCATCAATGACACGTCATGTGACCTGCTCAAAGAGATCAAATCAACGAAGCCAATCGTTTTTTATTGCAGCTGTGACCATGTTTGTGTTTGAGGATGCTTGTGAATATAGTAGAGAAAGGAGAGAGAGAGAGAGAGAGAGAGTAAATATTTAGTGGAGTAGGGGGATTATACTATAAAACCGAGGGAGAGGTGCAGGGGGGTTGATGCACGAGTACCAGGTGTTTATTTGCATGCAAATGAATGTGAGGAAGGGGCTCGGCAGACATGGACTAACTACCTCTATTCTCCTCCCTTCCTCTGTTGATTCGCTCCTTATCTCTGTTGATGAGCTGTTGCTACCATGTGGAAACACCGAGGCCCAGGCCAAGTCTGGGAGCTGCGTCTTTGCATGGATAGCCGAGAAAACCTGCTTATAAAGTTCCTCCACAGGCTTATTACGATAATCTGGTAGCTCCTGCCATCTTCCTTTGCTGGGAAATTGTTCCCAGAGGCGATCATCTGAGGAGAAGGTTACTTAAAAATGTGGTACATAGTTGCATTGCTATATTCGTGGCAGGAGTTGAAATGGCGGTTGGGTGCGAGTTTGGAAACTTATAAATTGATGAGTGGTCCTAAACTAAACTTGAAGTGAATGTCACGGGTCAGTGCATCTCAACTTGCAGTAGGAACCATTTGGGGCACACTTGGCTGGTGAAATATCTGGACATCTGTAAGGGCAACTTGAGTTAAAGCCGCATGTATTATCAAAGGAGCTTCTTTAAAGGTCTGACTGGCAGGAACACCGTGACTAACGAGACAGAAATCCTATCCCTTTGTATGGGGAGTTGTCTATCTGAAGCTCCAAGATATATATTATCATTCATTTTCAATCATCGGGAGTCAACCTGAGTGAATGGCATTAGAATCTTTTTCAGACATCCAGTATTGATGGAATAGCTTCAGCCGACTTCTCCTCATGAAATTAACACAAATTGAGTTTATTTCATGAGGAGCATTACACAGTTTCCCATTCTAAACTCATAGACTGGCCTCCTCAATTCTAACGTATCTGGCCATAAATGGTCTTGACCTTTGTGCTATTCTTAACAGTGAACCAACAGGAATAAACTGCAAACATCATGTTGGGAAATGTACGGTCAATCGTCATTTGGAAATATCAGTAGATGAAAGTATTAGGAAGTCCACTTTGGTCATTTTCACGTCGTTCACGGCACCCGTTCAAACCGTAGGTCTGCTTCGGTGACTTGAGCTCAGAAGTGATTAACTCCGGGTGACGCGGGATGTGGTGACCTTTCACAGGTAATGAAATCTCTCTCTTTCAGTTACTCCACCCTACAGATCGCTGGATTCACTTTCTGCAGCGGATGCAGTCTACTGGCAGCGATTGTACCGCTTTTATTACTTGTTGTCATGGAAACCTATTACCCGGGCCAAATATACATCAGAGAAAAATCCCCGCAGTGTGCATGATGATGATCATTCCACGAATGATCCCCATATGGAAACCACGTTGACGGCACTAACAATTTATCAATCATTCTTCCACTCGCTTTAATATGTGTCTGTCATCTCTTTGAAAATAAGACGAGATAGTACTGTGCTTAAGATAAAATAAATAATAGTATAGACATATTGTACACATGTATACCTGTAGCTTATTGGAGGTTCACAAATGACACACACACACACACACACACACACACTCACACAGGAAGCACATCAAGGTCAAAAGATCTTTGGACCTTGATGTGCTTTCTTTTTGTAACGTACGTGATATAAGTTGGCCTCGGCTGCTATCATTCGTTGGCAAAGTAAAGGCAATTAGCATATAGAGTCCATTAATCACTAATAAGGAGATTAATTGATGTTTTCACTCATTAACAAGCCAGGGACAATGAACAAGGCCTGACACATCAGGGTACGATGGCATGAAAGTGGATTAGTCTTGTCTAAGAAGCCAGGACGCCATTATTCTGTGCACTAAGTCCTATTTAATACTGGGGGAAATACACAGGCGTAACACTGTGTGTGTGCATGTGTATGTGTGTGTGTGTGTGTGTTTGTGTGTTTGTGTGTCAGTCTGAGTGTGTGTTTGCATGTGTGTGTGTGTGTGTGTGTGCCGGGGGTGGGGGGAGCTACATGTGTGGGTGCAGGGTATGACATTGGGCGTGAAGTGTGTGTTGTTGCAGTGGTGGCCTCACGGAGGCTCTGACCAGCAGAGGGAGTCATAACAGCCCAAATGATGAACGTCATCCGAGTGCTGGAGCATTTTCAAATGACTAGAGTTTGAAACTCTGCTAGTACTGCTGTACATCTACCACTGCAGTACTATAACGACTACTACTACTAATAGAATTGCACAATATGTTGCACAATCACCTCATAGGTATTAAAACCATTGGCAGATACAATTTTAAAAAGTTAAAAATTATCTGTATATATTGCAAATGGAAATTTACAAAAAATCTATCTATCTATCTATCTATCTATCTATCTATCTATCTATCTATCTATCTATCTATCTATCTATCTATCTATAGTCAATCTCAACACTTAGGGTAGTTGACTGACAAAGAGTTGATCATTTGAAGCCAGTTTGGAAGCTATTATCCTCTACTGATGTTCTTTTAGTCTCCAGTGGGATCATGGGGGGTAAACAAAGATGGAGGCCCACGACATACAGATCCAGCAGGAAATAAAAACAAAAAAACTGGTATAGCGTTTTACAAGCATCCGTTGTGGCCGTACTCCGCATTCATTTATTCATTTATGTGAATATTCAGCGCTACATCGCAGTCATCTCCAAGGGTACATCCAACTCCCCTCCCACAGCGTTTTCACCGCTCTTATGTTACTTGGTTTTTTGACTCTGGAACCAATTATGAATCATTTCCATTTCAAATGTTTTCCAAAGCTCCTTCTCAGCGCTAACATCAACCCCTTCACTGCCTGGCATGAGACAGCGGCAACAGCATCAACAGCCCTGATCCGCAGCTTGATGGGAATTGATTTTTTTTTCTTGCATTCATCACAGGCTTAAAGTTGTGATCAACAACATTCTGTTTAATATTGTACTTATTGGATCGTCCTTTTCAGGCTATATGCACCATGTCTGTTTTTCACTTACAAGCAGGCCAGTGTCAAAGTGCGAGCTGCAGCGTTGACTTTTCATTTCCTTTGGAGAGAGAGAGCTTGATGCCCAACCGGGCAGCAGCTCTGCCCCTGGCGTGGTCCACCACTCAAAATATATCCGGTGCAAGGGCCTGAAATAAATGGTCTACACATTGACTTTTAAGTGTTTTGCATCAGATTGCACCATTGGCAAGCAGCACGAGTCGTGCCTGCAGAAGCGAGGAGGAACAGGTGAAGACATTACATAGATCGAATGCAGGTGCATGGATTCCTCTATGGAAAGATTATTCACATTTTCAAATTATTCAAATATTGGTTTTAAAAAGCCTTGGTAGCAAATCCAATATATTTAGATATACGGTATAACAGCCAGGGATCGTAACCTAAGATAGCGTGCTAGATTCAAAATCTCTCAAACTCAGTGTTGAAAGCAACTTAAATGCAATGCAGGAAACATGCTCTGACCACCAGAGTAAGATACTACAACTGAATTCTGATGTACTGTAGCTACACTGAAGTCCAAGTTGTAAAATATAGAAAAAAGTAATGTTAGGTCTCAAGGAATCCGTGGAAGAAGACAACGCTCGCATCTCCCATTCTAAATGGTCCACGGATTGGTTTCTAGTGCTGGGTGAATCCGACCCCCTGAAGATGATGAGAGCACACCAGAGCCAACCACTACACCAAGGGATATGCTGGCGAAGTTTCGCCGGTTTACTAAATGAGATCTCATTTTGAAATATCCAATCCTAAATAACATGGTGTCATGCCGGTTTATTGAGGAGAATGTAGTGAACCCCCTGCGGTTATAAGATGCAGTCTATTCAAATATTCCTACAGAGAGTTAAGGCAAATTTAGGCCAATTATATCAAATATAATTTCAGTTTGGTCTTCATCTGTGGAAATGGAAAACGTACCAAACTGTCCTTCTCGGTTCCTTCTATTCCATAATTACGATCTACTTACTGGGGGAAAAGCCTTTTGCTTTCCCAGAATGGAATGAAAAAGGAGTCCATACTCTGTAGTAGGTTAACTCTGTGCTTTTTTTATATTGTCTTTTTGGGACATCATTGGGGGATGTTCAGAGGTCCTCTTATTATCTGTCGCCAAGGTCAGATCCAATAATTTCCTTGTCATCCTACTACTTTTGAGTGATGGTTTCTTGCGTAATCTATCATGGTCTCAGCAAAGAAGGTGGCTCTCTGGAGTAAAAAGCAGCGAAAGAAAGACACTTACTGTCTGAAACCCCCACATAACTTATCCCAAACACAGTGACTACTTTCATGATTAGACATTTAACAGTATATTCAGAACAAAGGGCAGCCAGTAGGCATGGAGCAAAACCAGACATTACTGAAATTTGGACAGCAGTTGCAGAAAAGGGAAGGTATTACTTTCATAAATACATACTTTGGTTGGATTTGGGTTGACGCATATTTATGTGTCATGAATGCGCATTTGCATTTGCAATTGTAATTATAAAGTGAAATCAACCACCCCCCCCCAAAATGTTTTAAATAAAAAATAAATCTTCTTATATTCATACAACGAGGACACTATTGGGAAATTAGCGTGCTTGATCCCTTGCATGTGTAGGCGGCTTCGTACAGACGACGGCGACAGCTTGCAGAACTCCACACATCATCGGATCACGTCACGATAGCTGGAGAGGTGTTAGCCGAGTATGGCGAGCCATTCGTGACAAAATGTTGTCACGAAAGTCACGCTGTTGTGCAAGAAACACCGAACCCTAGCAATTAAGTTAAGTTAGAACATGCAAAAAAAAAACTTTCTATTAGCGAGCGGTGCATTGTGTGGAAGAGCCTGAGGGAGGTTTTGGAGAGAGGCAGCATGGCGAAGCTCTGCTCAAGCCCCTTGATGCAGCACGGCGGTTATTAGGCGGTCTTAAACACTGCCCGTGCAAATGTGTGTTGGGATTCGTGTGAGTCACTTTGTGTGCGGTTGTCTGTTGTACACTTGCACAAAATCAGGTGCGATTGAAGCCGAGCTCACATAAATGGGAGGGTTTGATTTTTCCAGTACAACAGCGAGTAGATTTACCATTTTTCATGAAGGAGAGTTGAAAACACCCTTTATATACTGTAATCTTTGCAAAGTGCAAAAGAAATGCACACAATTCATTAATGAAAATAAAGATTTATTGACCCTCGATCTGATGCGTAAATCTGGCACCGCAGAGGATCGGAGCGCTCGATGTGTGGAATCAGACTCTCCATAGAAATGAATGGACTTTCTATGAGGAGTTGTCGTTTGTCGGATTCAGTGTAAAGCCGACTGAAAGAAAGATTGTTCACTGGGAAGTGAATGTTGATGTTATGGACCCATGGCAGCCAATCAAATCCAATACATTTTTGAAACGCTTCAATCATTATTTTAGACTGTGGATAATGTTTTTTTTTTATGAAGCTGGTATTGCTCAGAGCCAACAGAAAAGCGTTAAAAAACAACAAAATGAAGTTGTTGGAGAATGGAGTTATGTGGTTTCCTCCAGAGAGTCGAACGGTCAATGGACAGGTCTTTCCGTTGTTTCGATCCATTAGCCGCAGCATGAGCAGCACCTGGGCAGGTTCTCCGCATTCCACCCGGGTTCACAACGCCATTGTGTGGATTCATCATTCCTCAAGTCAAACTGGCGACATAAAAGCAAAAGATAGATTTTTATTATTTTATATATTATATATGTATTTTACAACCGCCGTGTCCACCAAATTTGAGGTAATTTAATGTTATGGATTTGTGTCAGAGCGTGTCGCCGGGAGTGAGATGGCAACATCAAATACGGGAGCCCCTAATCTAAAAGCACCTAATCTGGGCCAATTTCTGCAATAAAAAATGCGACCTTTGATCTTAAAACTGTCAAAAACCGCTGCCTTGCAGCCGCTCAAGCTGATCTGTCAGAGATTAGGTCGTATTTATTGGCCGTGACAGTCAATATTTACCCGGGACGGATCTGTTATTGTATATCTTCACAGAAACAGGTTGGCTCCCCGGTAGCAGACTGACAGGCCGGGGCTGTAATTAAATCTCATTAAACTCTGCGTTTGTGAGCCTGGACGTGTGCGTACAACAATATTTGTGTGTTTAGGATTTTGTATTTCTTGCCTCTAGGTAAATCCATCCCGCTCCCTCCTCCTCCATCCGGATTGTTTCCATGTCCTCTGATGCATGCCTATCTGCCTATGCGATTGAGGCTTCTCCCTGACCCCCGACCTCCCGAGGAGGGCTCTCAACAGATCACGCTCAGCCGGGACTTGATTTATTGACCTTCGAGTGGCCTCCGATAAAATGCTTTTTGTGCTGTCCACAATGCTGAGGGTCAACCCATTCGACTGGCTGGGGAGATTTGGCTTATTAAAGTGGAACCCCGGTTACGACCGGGTCATGCCGGGTTACTGCACAGTCTGTGCGCCCCCTGATGACATTCCAAAGGCTAGATGGTCAATGTTATATATGGATTTAGATTCAAAACAAGCACAAAACAAACAAACCCCCAAAGCAATTATTTCAACGGCGAATGGTACAAAGCAAGCATGGGAGCTACCGAGTGGTCCTGGAAATACAGTGAAATGTACAAATAGGTTGGCGTCAAATGAAGCACAGAAAGACGAGCACATGATTGGACAGGTGGCGAGATTGATTTCTGAGGTATTTATTTAGGCATGAGGCATGCAGAGAATGACCTTGAGCATCTGAAACGTCTGCATCCGAGCATCCGTGGAAATCAATGGGTCATGCACGGGAGCCGGGCTTTCAACGCTACGGAAACCACCTTGAAATGGATGGCTTCTTATAATCGAAGGTTTAGGGGAGCGGTATTGTAAAAGCAGCATTGCCCACAGCTTTCTATCCCATAAAAAAACTGCGTTTCTGCAGTCTGAGCTCCCTCTCTTCCCTCTCTGTGTGCTTTGCGGTGGTCTTCGGGGTCCCCGGAGCTTCCCATCTCACCGTTTGCTTTTAATGACCGTGCCCGAGACTCTGTAGAAAGGTTTATGTTAAAGGATAGCTATGGGTTTTATACGGCCCAGGATCAACTTTTTGATGTCCTTGGCATATTGCACTGGCTTTCATTTCATTGGCTGGCCAAATAATGGCATACTGGTCCAGCATGTTTTTTATTAGACCTACCTTATAAGACTTTCATAATGTCTAAAGATGAACTAGCATTTGTCTTCTGAGAGGCTTGGGGAGGCTTTAGCCATGATTTGTGGTTCAGAGCCATAAGGACACCTCATGGACCAGTCCATATGCTTTTTGGACAAGCTAGTAAAACATTATTTCCATTTGGGTTGTTCTTGCTGTTGTACTTTCTATTGGTACTTTCACTCGGAGTGTGTTGTCTATTGGGTTCAGGATTCGTGTTGGGACACTCTAATGGCACAAAAAGGTGTAAACAGTGATTCAATCAAGTGTCTAAGTCTCTTACAGATACGCCATAACTGGACTGAGGTCTAAGATCTATGGTCTGTCACACAATGTGACACCATGAGTTCTTCTATCTCTTTTTTTCTCTCTCTCTCTCTCGTGCTACCATACTGTTTAGAACAGCAAATTCATATGCAAGTGTTTTAAAAATGCCTGAAACCATTGCATACATCAAATCCAGTGAGAACCAGGATGACATCCGGCATCTGGTGAAGTAGCATAATATGCAAACACTGCACACTATGCTGGCAAGCATATCCCACAATGCATTGTGAGGGGAAAACACTGCAAAAAAGGTATGTGCAGCATCATCAACCCTGAGGGTCGACGCTATGTGACAACATATGTCCGAAGAGCCACTCATGGATGGACTGAATGGGAGTGATGCAAAGGTACTCAAAATCCAAAATGGAGCAGCCTCCTCCTTGGCATCATCCCCTATAAGCCTGCTTCTCAAAGCCACTTCCTTTAATGAGATCATTTATTATTTTCTGCATATGCGGGACACTAAAATTAACAGTAACTCGTCCCAATTTGACCCAATCCCCAAAACTAAATGGTGTAATAATGTCACTTCTTCTTCCTTCCTTGTTTCTTGTTCCCCCACTAAATAACAGCCATAGACAGAATTCAATTGATTGATTGAAAATGGCAGGAAATAGTCCAGTGCGATGAGAGGGGAATGAGAATATTTGAAATAGAATTGTGAATAAGGGGGAAGAGTTTGAGAAGATTTGCTGGAAATATAGAGATAAAACTAAGAAAGCGCTGTGAGAGTGAATGGAGAGAGACGGAACGCCGGCATCAGAGGGAGAGAGAGGAGCCGATAAGGTGCAGCAATTCACTTGTTACCGTCGTACAAATAAAGACTCTTTGAAGAAATTTGAAACCGAGCGAAAGTGAAAAACTGAAGGGACGTGAGGAGGAAGGGGGGGGGTTCTGCGTTACGTGAAAGAAGAATAGGCAGATTTATTTTGCCAACGACGGGGATGAGCCGATCCGTCTTCCTGGGAGATTGGGTATAAACAATTCAAATTGACGTTACGACTCTCATCTCTGAAAATGGGGTCCAAGGAATTCTCGTATTTAAAGGACGTGTTCCAGCGCGTGGGGATGAAATAATTAGACAGGCTCACACGCTCACTATGACTGAGTTTATCGCGTGTGTGTCCAGAAAAAAAAAATCAATTGGGCGACAGTGAGCCAAAGACTGTATAATTGCGGACAGAGATAAAGTATTCCACCGGCGGGGCGATAAAGCGCATATTAGATTAGCTTTAGCGATATCGATCGCTGCACTGCGGCAGAAATTGATGCTCGGCATATCAGGGAGATTCAATTATACTCCAATAATCAGCTTCAATTCCTAATGGAGCTCG